>ML790341.1:62737-86860 GCA_009831015.1 Picea engelmannii | reverse complement strand
AACGTAGTAAAAACATCCTGTCATATATCTTAACGCATCATAATGAAGGAAAAAGTTTTATCATCATAAAAATCCAGATCACTTGTGAGCAAGTGTCCTCAAAGAATAAGTTTGGTAAGTGCACCAGAGCGGGATGTTACATAATGGTATAGAGTATGAGATATGGAGAAGAAGGATGAAAATATGTTTGCAAGCACATGGATATGATATTTGGTTTTCAATTGTAACATGATACAATGCTACAAAGAAAGCAAATAATGCATCCAAAAAGGAATTGAAGAAGAATAAAAAATTAGAAATGGATTTCATCTGGGAAGGATTACCTGATCGGGTAAGAGAAAAGGTTGGAAAGTGTTCATCAGATAAATAAATTTGGGATAAACTGCATGATATCTATGCTTCTCCCATCACAGAGTCAGATAATTCCAAATAATATGAAGATACATAACAAGAATAAATATTCTCATCATGTCAATGTAGATTTCAACCTTGTACAATATTTGACTCCAAACATATTTTCAATAATAAAAAAAAAAAGATAGAATGGAAAATACACACATTACATAGAGTTTTTTTCCCCTGGAAACCCAAACTGGGAAAACCAACATATTCTATATTAATTCATAGTGATACATTGTTTACAATACAATATACATATAGGAGCCAACGACATCCAAAACCCTAACCCAATGACCTGGATTAGTCAACAACCCCAATTCATTAACCATAAATAGAAAATGTTGGCAAAAACCATGTGCCGAAAAAACTGCCCAACAATGGACATGAAAATCGAGGTGACACTTAAAACGAGGAAAAATGTCACGTTTCTTGAGGAATTTTTTTTATTGGGGGCACTACCCCTGAAACCTCACATAGGGGGGATATCAACCCCTTCAACCCCTGAAGGGGGGGCCTAGCAACCCCCCATCAACCCCCCCTCTCGTTCCCAACACAATGTAGAAAAAACTAGGGATAGTCATGCAAATAATATAATGCATACCCAACATTCTCCCACTTGTTGTTTTCTTTGCATACAAAGGGTTACAGGTTTACATAGTCAACAATTCAGGGTAACAATTCCCATGGATCCTCTACACCAATAGAACTTCTCATTGCTCATAGATTTTTTTAATGAATCTGCAACATTCTTCAAAGTGTCCAACTTCATCAACAACACTTTCTTTCCTTCAACCATGTCTCTCACAAGGCGATATTGAATATCAATATGCTTTGTCTTTGAATGATAAGTCAGGTTCTTCACCAGAAAAATTGCACTCTGACTGTCACAATCTATCCTTACAGCTTGTTGTACCAACCCAATACCTGAACACAATCTTTGTAACCATATTGCTTCCTTACTTGCATGAGTGGCTGCCATGTATTCAACTTCTGTAGTTGAAAGTGCCACTACAACCTGTCTTTTTCTCAACCAACTGATTGCTCCTTCAAACAGGTTAAACACATACTCACTTGTATATCTCCTACGATCCAGATCACAGCCCAATCTGCATCCATAAATCCATGTATGTCCAACACTCTGTCCAATCCTGGTCTTCCTTGGTAGCAGAATCCATAGCTAACATTTCCACACAAATACTTGAAAACCATTTTTACTATTTTCCAATGCTCCTTCTCTAGTTTTGACATATACCTGCTCAAGACTCCCACTGCATGTGCAATTTCCGGTCTAGTACAAACCATTGCATTCATCAAACTTCCAACTGCACTCGCATATGGAACACAAGACATGTCCTCCTGTTCCTGCGTCTTGGGACACTAATCCGCAAATAAATTTACACCAACATGAATAGGGACCTTGACTGGTTTACATTCTACATATTAAACCTCTGCAATATTGTCTCAACATATTTTCTCTGATTTAACCAGAGTTTTCTCTTTTTCCGATCTCTTTTAATTTCCATGCCCAAAATGAAATTTGTAGTACCTAGATCCTTCATGTCAAATTTAGAGGAAAACTGAGTTTTCACATCCGGGATAATCTCCTTGTTGTTTCCTATCAACAATATGTCATCCACATACAAGACCAAATATATCAAATTATCACCAATTAATTTAAGATACACAGAGTGATCCTGTTTTCTTCTTGTGAAGCCAAGTCCCAACATATAGGTATTAAATTTTTGATACCACATCCTTGGTGATTTTTTAAAACCATACAAGGAATTTTTCATCTTGCATACCATCTCCTTCTTTCCCTTCACAACAAATCCTTATGGATACTTCATATAGATTTCTTCTTCTAGATCCCCATGTAGGAATGGTGTCTTCAAATCCATCTGTTCTACTTCAAAATCAAATGTAGCAGCAACACATAACATAAATATTATAGAAGTTAACTTGGCAACAAGAGAAAAAATCTCACCAAAATAAATTCCCTCAACCTGGGAATAACCCTTTTCTACTAACCGAGCTTTGTATTTCTCCACTTTTCCTTTTTCATTCAACTACTTTTTAAATACCCATTTTCTGCCAATGGGATTTCTTCTAGTCGGAAACTCCAATAGATCCCAACCCTCATTCTTATCCAAGGCTGCCATTTCTTCATCCATGTCCCTTTTCCAGAGTTTTCCATCCTCTTAATCCACTACCTCCTTGACATTTCTAGGATCATTATCAGTGAAAATTGAATGAAAACCAAATGGAGTATACCTTTCCGGTAGCCTTGTTTCTCGAACCGATCTCCTCAATAATGGAGTATGAGGATTTTTTTCTTTTGATTCTTGTTCTTCTGTACAGTTTGATTCATTATCCTTTAAATCAAACTCTATTTTCTCTGGTTCTACCTTACTTGGTAGGACTTCTTGTTTAACAACATCCTTCATTTCTCTAAATACCACATCTTGGCTATACACAACCTTCTTATTTTTTGGGTCCCAAATCTTATAACCTTTGAGACCATCTTTATACACAATAAAGATACACTTTTCAACCTTCTTATCTAGCTTACTCTTGTTTTCCTTTGGAACATGAACATAGGCCTCACAACCAAATACCTTGAGATGTGTGAGAGAAGGTTTCTTACCAGTTCATACCTCTTATGGAGTCTTGTCATACAATGTTTTTGAGGGTGATATGTTGACCAGGGAACATGCAATACCCATTGGATCTACCCAAAATTCTTTACCTAACATGTCACCATTGAGCATGCACCTTTCTTTTTCCATCAACGTCATGTTTATCCTTTCTACAACTCCATTATACTGAGGTGTATATGTAGTAGTATTATTCCTGCTATACCACACTTCTTACACAATTCTTCAATTTCATTCCCGCATAACTCTCCACCATTATTTGTCCTCAACACCTTAATTATTTTCTATGTTTGATTCTCAAAAAGATCCTTAAACTCTTTAAACTTGTCAAAGACTTCAGATTTCTTCTTGAGGAAATATATCCAAGTATTCCTTGAGAATTCATCTATAAATGAGACATAGTACATAGATTTTCCTAATGATGGAATCGACATAGGTCCAAACACATCACTGTGGACTAGCTGTAAAATTGCTTCTTCCCTTATTACACCAGAGGGGAATATTACCCGATTCAACTTTCCATATACACAATGTTCACAGAAATAAAAATCTAGAGAGAAGTTAGACATACCTTCAACCATACCTTTATTGTGTAGTAGTCAAAGACCCTTCTCTCTGATATGCCCCAATATTTGATGCCACAGAGTATCATTTTCTCTAGAGACTATAGAAGTTATTTCTTCTTCAACTCTAATATCAACAACAATGGATCTATTACACCCATCACTAATAATGCTTCCTTTAATCTTATACAGAGTTCCAAACCGAACTCCCTTCAAAAAAACCATTGCGCCTCGAACCATCCTGCATGTTTCCTTTTCAAATATTGTTTTTACCCCTGCATCATCCATTTTCTTACATAAATCAAATTTCTGGCCAATCCTAAGATGTGTAGAACACCAGGTAGTGTTCCAATCCTTCCATCTATGAGCCTCAACTTGAATTTTCTTCGACCTGTGATACTGGTTGTCGATTCATCACCTAGGAAAACGTTACCTCCATTATACCTTTCATATTCACAAAACCACTCCCTATGGGGATTTATATGAAAGGATGCACCTGATTCAACTAATCATGCCTCATGATTTGCATGTGTGCTTGAAGAAGCCAAGTACACATTCCCTCCTTCTTCCTTGGAGGTATTTTATTTTGTAGAAGGCACTTCTTCAGATCCCTTCTTTTTCTCAACTTTCGATCTACACTGCTTCTTGTAGTTCCCTTCTTTTCCACATCTCCAACATACCTTTCCAAACTTTCTGGGAGATTTAGATCTACCCTTAGACTTAGATCTACCACTTCAGTAATTAGATCTATTTCTTTCCCAAAATCGTCCTCTTGTGAATAATGCATCTGTGCTATGTCCTTCCATGTTCTTCTGTCTCATATCCTCTGACAACAAGGATGGGGCCACTTCATCAAACTTCAAGGAAGTTGTATTACTACATATGGCCACAAAAAGACTATCCCATGAGTATGGTAAAAAGAACAGTAAACATATACACTTATCTTCATATGACATTTTAATCTCAACATATACTAACTAACTTACCACAGTATTGAATGTATTCAAATGATTTTCCACCGAGTCTCCATCTCTCATCCTCAGGTTATATAGCTTCTTTCTCAGGAATAGTTTATTTACTAGGTGTTAGTACTAGAAGTCACACCTAGACTGTTGTACGTGTAAGTCTAGTACCCATCATAATATAAATGGGTTGAATTGGTTTGATCAACAAGATTGGGAAAGAAGGGAGAGGGAAAGAAAGTGTCTACAGAGGCATTCCATTGGGCATGGAGTCATAACATCCTACAGATCAAAGGAAATCAAACTGTATACTAGAAAAAAGGGATATATAATGATGAGTAGAATCATAGTGAATATGACAAAAGGAAGAAAATCCATTTTACAAACATCCTTTCTACAAATAGAATAAATATTGCTTAAACAATAAATAATGATTTAATGGGCAAGCTGCAACAAATCCTTTGTTGTTCATGAATCCATCAATGAATGGAAACTATGATCCTAGAAAACTGCAATATATTCAAGCAAGAAGATAAAAAAGAAATGGGGAAACAAATAATACAATATTATAAACAACTCTCATGAATATTAAAGGCATAAATGTTGATTACAAACATGCCCTCATGCTTACAAATGAGCAACTAAATTGTTCCTTCAACTCTCTCCTCTCTTGGATCATGAATCCAACCCTTTCCTTATCAAAATCCAATTTCATATATAGTGACTGATCTCTCTCTACCCTAAGGAGGTCGAAACCAATGAGCTACATAGGATCCTCCTCCATTTAGGAGTCTGTTACAAAAGATTCCAAGAAAAACGTAACAAATTCCTATTTTTTGGGATCTTGTCTATTGTGATAAAAGCCTTTGGAAAAAGGTCATGGTGCTTGATATGGAGATGGAACACATGTCCCTCATGTCCAAATAACTCCTAAGAAAACATTTGAACCTTTACTGATAGCTGGAAGACTCCCCATAGATCGGATTTGTCAGACTGTTAGAGTTCACAACACCTTTGACAACATGCACTGTGAACTTTCTGATTATTTTGACTTTTCTTCCAAACTACGAATTGGGTCAGGCTGATTGTTTTTTATCAAGTCAATGGTAATATGGTGCTTCTCCACACCAAATTTCAGAAGAACCCAGATTGGAATCCAAACGTTATGACCAAAACATGACTCTATTGTGTGCTAATTGATACAAACCCTCCCAAATTACCAGTTCGCAGCACCAGTGAGTCCAGGCACTGCGAACTTTCCTGTAGCAACCTGTTTTGATTTTTTCAAAAAATTCAAGACTTTAAAACTTCTACAAGTAGTCCATACATGCACCAAACTCATTATCTTGATATATCCTTGGAGAAAATCACAAAAATGTTAAGTCTATCTCAAAACACATAACCATCATTAAATGTTGTAAAAGCATGTAACAAAAATCTTATACAAAAATGAAGTTGGTTTTGGAAGATCCTTTGTCTTTATTTTTTTTCTCTAGAGATTCTTCTGGTAGCCACCTTGTCCAAATCTTATACACATCAGTGGTATGAAATAGAGCACATTTCAGAAGGGAGGATAAAAGGGACAAACACTAAGATTTGTAATGAAAGGAAGACAAGTGAAATTCCTTTTCTAAAACAGAGTTTCAGCAACATAAATATCAGTTTGCGGCGCTAATGATGTATTCAATTTTAAAATAGGTTCTAGAAATCATTGACCATACACCTCATATTTGATAGGGGTATCATTCAATTGGTTAAGAATACACTTCAAAATGATGCAGAAAATGAGGGTTTCAACAATTTTGGAACATAGGGTTTGTAGCACCAGTTCACAGCGCCAAGTTCAAAATAAAATAGTGCACTCCAAGGAGACTGTTAGATATTCTATGACATAATAATTGAAAATCCAATTAAATGAAGGTGATAAAAAACATAAAATTCCCCTTGACACGTTTCTTATTTGCAATAATGAAAGATGAGTGCATGAGGTACTCAAAGGTACACTGTGAAATTTCCTGGTGAGTTGGCAACAAATACACCTGACCATTTCATGTGCTAACATTGGCTCCACAGGGGATGGAATTCTCCCTGTGAGCTTCCAAGAACATGCATACTTGTGCATGATACTGAGAACATCCCTGCAACTTTATCCAAACTAAAAACTAAAAAAATCTTGAAGCCACCAGTGTCTCCATTGGGATATGGATTCTTATGTTGTTATTCTTCTACAAACAACACCAAACTGAAAAACAAACACTTGCATGGAAAGCTTATTTATGAACACTCCTACTTCTATCAAATTGTGTGCCTAATCAAGTGATATGGTAAAACCAATACAATCATTCAAGTAACTGGATCACAAATTGAAATCTACTTCCATCTTTAAGCATATGTATAGCTGAGAAGACTAGAGAATAGAAAAAGAGATGAACTATCTTCCCATTCTTACAACTATGGAAATTTTCCTTTATGAAGTCATAAATACAAGAATGATGACTCCAATACAACTCCATATATCTTTCCATGAGATCATCAAAATCAAACGAGACTACCTCTTTTTGCTTTTCAAAATAAATGGGTTGACTGCATGTATAAACTACTCCTTTGACAATGTTATGTTCTCCATTCGGGAAGCCTGGAAGGGAGAAATTCTGCCAACTTCTTTCACTATGAATCACATTCTGTTTGATTTCTTTTGTAAGTCTAGGTTCAAGAATGACAAATTAAGACTTACTAATTTATGCAATATGCTAGTAATCATTTGGTGATAAAGGCAAGATCAACCGCTTCTGTAGATCTTTATTTTCACCTCCATTGTATTCCCAAGAATCATATTCATAAACATCGTATAGAGGGGAAATGTTGATAGGTTCCAAATATGTCATGAAGAAATTATGCTTATAATCATCACTAGAATATTCATCAAAAATAGGATGATTGCAAAAAACAATGAATCTTAGTATTCATAATTTTTTGTTTCAAGATGTTCTCGAGATGCTAGATGCATATCAACAACTTGATCTTTATCAGAATTTAGGGCAACCTCTGTATCATAGTAAAAACTACTAGAGACATTCAAATCAAGGACAAATGTGTCTACAATGTTTCTATCACCAACATCCTTATAACCAGAAGGAATACTAATTGAATGTTGGATGTAGGGTTCAAATTCTTTACAAAAGTTTTCAAAAAGAATATCAGTCGGATAATTTTTTTTGTAATGATGATGAAAAACATTGTGAAACTCCTTCAAAGAATGAATGTTATCATTAGGGAGGGATTGACACCATTCACAAGCATGTTCTTCTAAATAAAACATGAACATCTTGATTAAGAGATCATTGTGAACAAAATCATGTTCAAGCATGCATCTATGAAAATTTAATAAGTGCTCATCGGGATGATAATACTTGCTTCCTCTGAATATGGGAATATAGTCATCCCATTCAGTTATAGTAGGTATTGGATGTGGAAAACCAACAATGTTTGAAAAATCACAAAATCCATACCTCTGATCAAGGACAACATCCATTGCCATTTTCATCTTGTATCAGTGAAGTCACCAACATGTTTTTTCTTCATGGAGTGGAGTCCCTAGGTGAATGATGTAGTCTCTATTATGTGACTATCCCTTGTTCATCATAAAAAATTGGCTCTGTTATATGTCGTTCTCCCAGGGAAGATTACTTCGTTTTCGTCCCTGAAATGATGCCAAAAATGTTAGCACTATAAGTCACACCTAGACTGTTGCAGGTGTAATACTAGTACCCATTAGAATATAAATGGATTGAATTTGTTTGAGTAGTTGGATAAACAATACTAGGAAAGAAGGGAGAGGGCAACAAACTATCTGCAAAGCCATTCCATTGGGCATGCAGTCATAACATCCTACAGATAAAAGGAAATCAAACTATATACCAGACAAAAGGGGTATATAATGATGAGTAGAAGCATAGTGAATATGACAAAAGGAATAACATCCATTGTACAAAGATCCTTTATGCAAACATAATAAATATTGCTTAAACAATAAACAATGATTTAATGGGAAAGCTACAACAAATCCTTTGTTGTTCATGAATCCATCAATCAATGGCAGTTGTGATCCTGAAATTTGCAATAGATTCAAGAAAGAAGATAAAAAATTAATGGGGAAAAAAATAAGACAATATGATAAACAACTCTCATGAATATTTAATGGCATAAATGCTGATTACAAACAGGCCCTCAGGCTTACAAATGAGCAACTAAACTGCTCCAACTCTCTCCTCTCTTGGATCATGAATCCAACCCTTTCCTTATCAAAATCTACTTTCATATATAGTGAATGATCTCTCTCTACCCTAAGGAGGTCGAAACCAATGAGCTACATAGGATCCTCCTCCATTTAGGAGTCTGTTACAAAAGGTTCCAACAAAAACATAACAAATTCCTATTTGTTGGGATCTTGTCTATTATGATAAATGCCTTTTGAAACATGTCATGTTGCTTGATATGGAGATGGAACACATGTCCCTCATGTCCAAATAACTCCTAGGAAAACATTCAAACCTTCCCTGCCAATTGGAAGCCTTCCAATAGCTCAGATTTTTCAAACTGTTAGAGTTCACATCGCCTTTGACAACATGCATTGTGAACTTTCATGTAGGTGATGATTTTGAATTTTCTCCCAAACTACGAATTGGGTCGGGATGAGTTTTTGTCAGAAATTCAATGGTAATATGGTGATTCTCCACACCAAATTTCAGAAGAACTCATATTGGAATTAAAAGGTTATGACCAAAACATGACTCTTCTATGTGCTAATTGCTAGAAACTGTCCCAAATTACCAGTTCGCAGTTCTAGTGAGTCCAGGCGCTACGAAATTTCCTGTAGCATCCTGTTTTTATTTTTCAAAATCTTCAAGACCTTAAAAATTATACTAGGAGTCCATAAATGCACCAAACTCATTATATTGATATATCCTTGGATAAAATCACAAAAAAGCTAAGTCTAGCTTAAAACTCATAACCATCGTTAAATGTTGTAAAAGCATGTAACAAAAATCTTATACAAAAATGATGTTGGTTTTGGAAGATCCTTTGTCTTTATTTTTATTTTTTGGAGATTCTTCTAGTAGCCACCTTCTCCAAAGATTATACACCTCAATGGTATGAAATAGAGCACATTTCAGAAGGGAGGATAAAACAACGTTTCAACAACATAAATATTAGTTTGCAACACCAATGATGTATTCAATTTTAAGCTAGGTTCTACAAATGATTGACCATACACCTCATATTTGATAGGGGTATCATTCAATTGGTTAAGACTACACTTGAAAATGATGCAGAAAATGAGGGTTTCAACAATTATGGAATGGAGGGTTCAGAGTGCCAGTTCGTAGCGCCAAGTTCAAAATCAAATAGCACACTCCAAGGAGACTGTTAGAAATTATGTGACAAAATTCTTGAAAATCCAATTAAATGAAGGCGCTGAAAACTATAAAATTCCTCTTGACATGTTTCATATTTGCAATAATAAAAGATGATTGCATGAGGTAATCAAATGTATGCTGCGAACTTTCCTGGTGAGTTGGAAACAAATACACCTGACCATTTCATGTGCTAACAATGGGGACTTAGACTGATACAACTTCCCCAACTTATCCCATAAATCCTTGGTTGTAGCTTCTTATGACACATTCATTAATACTGAATCTGAGAGACATAGTCGGATTGAGCTCTTCGCCTTCCGATCCAAATTTTTACAATCATTTGTTGAAGTTATTGTAGGTGCACTACCTGGATCCACCATGATCCACTGATCTCTATCCACCAAAAAATATTCCATCTCGAGCTTCCACAACTCAAAATGTTTCCCATTAAACTTCTTGATCTCCATTTTTGAACTGCTCGTCATTTCTCTTTACCTGAAGAATCAACACCATAGATCTACCAATGTAACAAGGCTTATCACATTCCCAAGCCAAATATTTGACCACAAAGGTGTCCCCCTAAAGACAACAAAGTTTTGATACCAAATGTAGATTTTAAAATTGTACAATATTTTACTGCAGACAGATTTTCAATAAAAGAACATAAAATATACAATGACAAATACACACATTACACAGAGATTTTTCCCCTAGAAACCCAAATTGGGAAAACCAACATATTCTATATTCATTCATAGTGATACATTGTTTACAATATAATATACATATAGGATCTAGTGGCATCCAAAACCCCAACCCAATGAACTAGATTAGTCAACAACCCTAATCCCTTAACCAAAAATAGAAAACCATCGACAAAAACCATGTGTTGAAAAAACCGCCCAATAATGGGCCCAAAAATCGAGGTGACACGTAAAACGAGGTAAAAATGTGACACATTTCCCAAGGAAAAAAATTTCCCAGGGGCACTTCCCCTGAACCCCCGCGTAGGGGGGATATCTCCTCCCTAAAACTCCCCCACGCACGCTGAAACATTTCAAAAACTAGGAATAGTCATGCAAAGAATATAACACATACCCAATAGTCAGACAGATTCAGAAGAGGAAGAGTACAAAGAGGCAGAAGTTGGTTATAAAGAACAATTCATTAGTGCAATTGAATATCTAAGGATTGAAATAAAATAAAACAAGTCACTCCAGGAATAACTAAATAAGGTGGAAGAATCATAGAACTCCAACACCAAAGAATTTGAGCAGACGATCATGACGCTGAAAGGTCATCTACAAGAAGCCATAAGTATTTAAGAAGCTCTCGAGGATTAGAAGAAGTAATTGAAAGCGAAAGTAACAACATAGAAGGAAGAAGCAAAAAAGAGAGAGAAAATACTGACAAATCATCTCAAGTTAAGAACTAATGATTTAAATTATCTTGAAGTACAATTCATTCAACGAGAAAAGATACCTTGAAGATGAAATTGTTGGATTGTTGAGAGGGGGGTGAATCAGTAATAGAGAAATTCAATCCTTTTTAACCACAATATGCAAGTGTTATATCAATGTAGCATTATCATCCAATAGTTGCAGAGTAAATAAAAAATGAACAAATGAGCAATCATACACATACATAGTACACCAGTGTTTTTACGTGGAAACTCAAAGCAGGAGAAAACCACATAATTTTTTTTCTTATATATATTTAAGAATTACATTCATTGGAAGAACCAACTTCCTTTGTTTTCCAGTTGCAACTGAAGGAGGCTATAACCCCCTATTTTGTCAGGATACAACCTGAGGGAAGATCCAACTCCCCAATTCTTTGGCTACAACCAGAAGGAGGCTACAACCCCCTATGCTCTCCAGCTACATCTGGAAGGTGGCTACAACCACCTATCCTTTCCCCATACAACTAACCTGATGTATAAGTAGAATGATGGAACCACCATCACACAATCACTATGAGATATACTGTTGTAAACCTGTAACAATCAACCTACACCAAATAACCTGAACCATGCATCAACCTATACCTCAAACTGTAATGAACCTGTACCATAAACAAGTGCATCAACCATGCACCAACATGTACTAAACAAACTGTAATCAACCTGTACCATAAACAAGTTCATCAACCATGCACCAACCTATACCTCAACCTATACCATGAACAAGTGCACCAACCATGCACCAAACATGTTCAAATCACTTGTCACAACACCCTGTCCAAACAACCTATCGCAAAAACCTGTCTCATCAATATTATCAATCAATTTATATCTACTCACCAAGATCAATCACCAAGACAACTCTCAAAGATGTGCATCAACCAGGCATAACACAACAACTCATAATCATTACCAAGATTAATATGTGCTTCTAATAATATACCAAGACAAGTATGGTACATAATCCATAAACCATGTGTCAACAATACTACTAACAAGTTCCTCCAACCATGTACCAAGTATGTACCAATCATGTATCAAATACACATAAACTATGACTCATCAATATGTACCAACATCATCAACTATACACCTCATATATGTTCCAAGTACTCATCAACTACTTGTCTTAACCATGTACCCAACATGTACCTCAAACAAAATCTCTTCATCAATTTCATCATCCAAATCTGATTTGTAACTTTGTAATAGACCCAGTGTATATTATCACATACTTGCAAACCTTCCTTAACTTTAACAACAAGAGACTAGCATTTTCATCAAACTTTACTTTAGTCTCACATGACTAGTTTTGGATTAGTCAACAACCCTAACTTGAAATAATCATAACTATGTACTTGTAATGAATAAAGATATGAAAATAGTACACAATGTTCTTTAGTGTGTTTTATGAAACTCCTCTAGGCGTCACTACTTGGAACCTCTCAGAAAAGGATTTATAGGAAAAATGGCATACCTTGTTGAATTTTTGTTCATTTTAGAGAGAGAACTTGTAGAGCGTGCCCCACACGAAATATTTGTTGTATGTTTTTGAAAATTGTACACCGAATACTACAGAATGTACTATAACCAACACATTTTGTCTTACTGAATTTGGATATTTTAGGAAGAAGTTATGACGTTTTTACCCGAAACACTTGTTTTAGACAAGTTTCAGGACTAGCCACAAACCCTATTTTCCATGGAGTGTAACTACAAAAATACAATGACCCACAAGCTTAATTTTGTACCATAGCTACTTGGATATGTTTAGTCAATGGCCTCCCAATTTCACAGTCTGAATCATTCTATAAAAAAAAATTGTGAAAATGGTGAGATGACCTGTAAATAACATACCTTAGAAAGCATCATCAAAAGAATTTATCCTCCCTTGAATTTCGGCCTTCTTTACTTCACCTTCCCTCTAAAATTTGGCTTAGATATCCTTTGATTACCTTAGTCACCTGGAGATATTCAATATTCTCAAGTGAAATTAAATGAGAGAGTCTTGCCTCTTATTTATACTTTCATGTAGTTTCCTTAAGGGGTTACCTTTTAACCATCATAACCCACTTTCCTTATTTTAGGGTTAACCCACTTCTAATTTCTCCATTAACTTTATTATTGAAATAATTTATTTTGTATTCACTTTGAATTATAGTATACTCATCACTTCACTTTATTATTTACCTTCTAAAATATCTTAAACCACTTTGACTTCTTTTACCTTTTGGGGCTTCTAGATGACTCATGAGGGTTCTCCAACTTCACATGGCCGTAACTCTCTAACCACGAGGAGTTATGTGAAATTCCACATACCACTAGAAATGGAATGAAATTTACTATCCATATAAAATAGTCTTTCCTGCAAATATATCAAAACCCATGCCATTATCCATCAAACAAACTTGGGTCCAATACCCAAACCTGGGTTCTCCAACTTCTCATGGCCATAACTCTCTAACTGTGAGGAGTTATGTGACATTCCACATACCACCAGAAATGGAATGATATGTACTATCCATATAGAATACTATTACCTTCAAATATATTAAAAATCATACATGAAACAACCTTGGGTCCATTACCCAAACCTTTGTGCTACCAGAATTCGCTACCAAACTTTCTCCAAGGGTTGACATCAATCACTAAGGGTTGACATCAATCTACAATATCACTTTCCAATGGTTGACATCAATGAAAACCAACAATCCATACCAACTTTCCATCAACCTAAGCCAACTTTCTAACAATCTCCCCCTTTGTCATTGATGGAAATACTTAGTCATGATAACATCCATGCTTATACTCCTCATCAATGTTTCTATCTCTCCCCCTTTGACATCAATGGAAAAGGGTATCTTCCTTTGGGGCTTCTCCCCCTGACTGAACTCTCCTTGGGGTTTCTCCCCCTGTCTACATGCCTTTGATTTTTCTTTTTGTTTATAAGCCTTTGATTACTCTCTCTCCCTTCATATGAATAATATCTCCCCCTTTGAAAAAGGATATAACTCTGAAGTCATATCTCTCATTCTTCCCTTGTGACAATTGCTCCCCTTGGAAACATGCCTCTATGCTCTCTCTCCAATAATTTACCTTTTCATTCAATAAATCTCCCCCCCCTTTGTCATCAATGGAAAAGGTATCTTTCCATCTGGGGTTTCTCCCCCTAACTGAACAATCCTTGGGGATAATCCCCCTGACTGAAATCTTCCTGAAATTGATCCCCCAACCTGAATTGTCCTCTTTATGGTGCTTCCTCGTGTAAATCTAAACAAATAATATAAGCATTTAAAATAATTCATTTTGGAGTAGAAATTACTCTGAGACTTTGGCGAAAATACTCAAAGGCTTCCCTTGGAAGTGGTTTTGTAAAGATGTCTACCACTTTTTCTTTTGTGCCCACATATTCAACTCTGATGTTCTTCTCTGCAACCTATTCCAGTAGAAAGTGATACTTTATTGGAATGTGATTCTTCTTGGATTGCATCACTGGGTTATTTGAGATACTGATGGTGCTTGTATTATCACAATAGATTGGAATGGGATCATCATACTCAACCTGTATATCTGTTAGAGTTTGTTTCATCCATAGAATCTATGTACAACATGTTGATGCTGCAATATACTCTGCCTCGGCTATAGATAAGGACATTGATGATTTTTTATTGCTTAACCATGATACTAAACACTCACCCAAGTAGAACGTTGCTCCACTGGTGCTTCGTCATTCATCGATGAAACTTTCCCAATCTACATCTGTGTAGGCAATAAGTGATCGAGCCTTTCCTTTTGGATACCATAATCCAAACTCTTATGTTCATTTGAGATATCTAAAAATCCTTTTCACTGCTAATACATGTGATTCCTTTGGTGTTGCTTGAAATTGTGCCACATGTCCAACTGCCTCCATTACATCTAGTCTGGATATTGTCACATATAGTAAGCTACCAAACATTGACCTGTATTTCCTATGGTCTGTAGACTTTGAATCATCATCTTTGCTCAACTTGCAACTGGTTTTCATAGGAGTGGTAACTAGTTTGCAATCTTCCATTCCAAACCTCTTTAGCATTTCTCTGATATACTTAGTTTAAGAAATAAAACTTCCTTGGTTTCTTTGACATATTTGAAGACCCAAAAAAAAAGACAGTTCTCCAAGTAATGACATTTCAAATTCATTCTGCATATCCTTTGCAAATTTATTGATGTAGAGGTTGTTGTTTGCACTTCCTTTCCATAGTTCATAGGGAGTTTTGTCATTGTTGTTTATGAGAGTTAATCTGTTTTGAATGTGAACTATTGTATGCATTTCATGTGTCCAAAAAATATCTATCAATTTGAAATCCATTAGAATTGTTAGAGCCATTTCCTGTGTAATTATCATCCATTATGATAATGTTCCTTTGTCTATGAACCACTCTTTGAACCAATCTATGAATTCATTCTCTCGTCCATACTATCCAAGACTCTACTTCCACAACTGTCCATAATCCTGGCCCATTTATCACTATACTATCATGAAGTCTTGATTAATCCATCAAATTGTACTTCTACTAACTGACTGCTATGGATTTGTCTTCTCAAACTCTGCAAGTTTCTCGAAGGATGGTTCTTTGGTCTGTCACAACTATCACATAGACTCCCCCTATCTAATATTCATATGACTTGGGATTCTCTAATTCGGATGGCTCAAAACAATTCATGCTCTCATGTGTATTCGCCATCATATTCATTGGTAGATTCATCATCTTTATGAGATCTAACTTCTTTTTCTCTGTCTGTGGATTCATATTTCACTACAATGCCTAAAAGTACAATCTCTTGAACCTATTCTTTATTTACATGTCCTTCTTTTCTTTCAGTTATTTTCCAAACCTTTCTATATCTAACATCTTTCCTTTTCTCTGTAGAATTTTATTCATCTCGTTTTATTTTCAATCTTGCAATCTTTGGGACCTGGTCTTTGTTCACATATTCTTCATGTTTTCTTATCCATACTTTCTTATATCTAATATCAGTGTTATGTTTCATGGAAGTATACATCATGCTTCTATAATCACTAGCTATGTGTCTGTAGTTATGACATTTGTAACATTCAATTTTACGTGGGGCCACATATGCACTTCTTTCTTGAACATGTCTTTTATAATCCCTACAATCTGCAATCTTATGTCCAAAATTAGTACAATAAAAACAATGACCATAAAAGAAATTTGCATACCTGGGAGTGAATGATCTTCTTTGTGGTGTAGTCCTTCTGAATTTCTACCCCGACTAATCATGATCATGATTGAAGCTTCTTTGTGGATTGAACATGAATGGTCTTCTTGAAGATGTATCTTCAATAGTTTTATTAGATTTTGGTTGACCACGATTCCTTCCTTTGAGTACTTCTGCATAACTCTTTTTATTTTCTTCATTCTTCTTTTCTAGCAACCTTGAGTGCTTCTCTTCATTCTCTATAACTGATGTGGATGTTTATGTCTCTTCAACATTCTTGTTGAGCTTGATGATTTTACTTCTCAATGTGACAACTTATTCTTCAAGATTCTCAACCTCTTCTTCTTTGTTCATTATCTGAGACTTCATGAATTATCCTGTTCTTTTCGCTTCTTCAAGCTGATTTTTTAATGTGATTATTTCTTCTTCAAGTCCTTTCTCTTCTTGACCAAACTCTGTCTCAAGATGGTTTAGATCATTAGTTCTTTCCTTAAGATGATATGTCAATATCTTCTCTCATTTCTGCTTCTTCCTTCTGTGCTTCTATGTTGTCTTCCAAATACTAGTTTTGATATTCAAGATGTTCTTCGATCTTTTTGGCTTCTTCTAGCTGAGTTCTTAAGTTCTCGATGACTTGTTTAGCTTCTTAAAAAATGTGAACACTTTCCATTTGTTTCATCAATTCTTTATTGAGTGACTTGTTTTTTTTTGTCTTAGTTCATCTAAAGCACTAATCAATTCTCTGGTGATTATGCACTCTTCATCTTCTGAATCTATTTGACATGGTGAACATAATTCTTCTTGATATGTATCTACATCTTCTTTGGCATTTTCTGAATCTGCGATGGGTGAAGAATATATGTCATGTAACTTATCCCAAAGTTCTTTGGCTGATGAACATTTACCAACCTTTTCTCTTACCGGATTAGGTAATCCTTCCCAGGTGAAATCCATTCCTATTTTGTTATTCTTCTTCAATTCCTTCTTCATTGTAGTCTTTTCCCTTTTTGAACTATCATATCATGTAACAAATGATAGACAAATATAATGTCCCTGTTCCTGTAAAAATAATTTCTTCCTTCTGCTCCACATCTCATACTTAAAACCATTCTGAACATTAAACATTTGTACTCCATTCTCAGAATAATCCATGATCTCCTTCAAGTGATTAAACTGTTTCATGAAGGAACCAGCTCTGATACCAATTGTTGGATTGCTGAGAGGGGGGGTGAATCAGTAATAGAGAAATTCAATCCTTTTTAACCACAATATCCAAGTGTTATATCAATGTAGCATTATCATCCAATAGTTTCAGAGTAAATAAACAATCAACAAATGAGCAATCATACACATACACAATACACCAGTGTTTTTATGTGGAAACCCAAAGCGAGAGAAAACCACAGATTTTTTTTTCTTATATGTCTTTAAGAATTAAATTCATTGGAAGCACCAAATTCCTTTGTTTTCCAGCTACAATTGAAGGAGGCTCTAACCCCCTAGTTTCTCAGGCTACAACCTGAGGGAATCTCCAACTCCCCAATTCTATGGCTACAACCAGAAGGAGGCTGCAACCCCCTATGATCTTTGGATACAATAGGAAGGTGGATACAACCACTTGTTCTTGCCCCATCTAACCGCCCTGACATATAAGTAGAATGATGGAACCACTGTCACACTATCACTGTGAGATATACTATTGTAAACCTATACCAATCAACCTACACCAAACAACATGTACCAATAACTTGAACCATGCACCAACCATGCATCAACCTGTACCTCAACCTGTAATCAAACCGTATCATAAAAAAGTGAATCAACCATACACTAACCTATACCAAACAACCTGTAATCAAACTGTACCATAAACAAGTGTATCAACCATGCACCAACCTAAACCTCTACCTCAACCTGTACCATGAACAATTGCATCAACCATGCACCAAACTTGTACAAATCACCTGTCACAACAACTTGTCCAAACAACCTATAAAAAAAAACTATCTCATCAATCTTATCAATCAATTTAGATCTAATAACCAAGATCAATCACCAAGACAACTCTCAAATATGTGCATCAACCAAGCATAACACAACAACTCATAATCATCACCAAGACAAGTATGCTACATCATCAATAAACCATGTGTCAACAATAATACTAGCAAGTGCCTCCAACCATGTAACAAGTATGTACTAATCATGTATCAAATACACATAAACTATGACTCATCAAGATGTACCAACATCATCAACTATACACCTCATGTATGTGCCAACTCATCAACTACTTGTCTCAACCATGTACCCAACATGTACCTCAACCAAAATTCCTTCATCAATTTCATCATCCAAATCTGATTTGTAAATCTGTAATAGACCTGGTGTATATGATCACATACCTACAAACCTTCCTTAACTTTAACAACAAGAGACTAGCATTTTCATCAAACTTTACTTTCGTCTCACATGACTAGTTTTGGATTAGTCAACAACCCTAACTTGAAATAATCATAACTATGTACCTGTAATGAATAAATATCTGAAAATATTACACAATGTTCTTCAGTGTGTTTTATGCAATTCCTCTAGGTTTCACTACTTGGAACCTCTAAAAAAAGGAGTTATATAAAAAATGGCATACCTTGTTGAATTTTGGCTTATTCTAGAGATTGAACTTGTAGAGTGTGCCCCACACGGAATATTTGTTGTATGGATTTGAAAATTGTACACCAAATACTATAGATTGTACTATAACCAACACATTTGGTATTACTGAATTTGGATCTGTTAGGAATAATTTATGACGTTTTTACCCGAAACACATGTTTTAGACTAGTTTCAAGACTAGCCACAAACCCTATTTTCCACGGAGTGTAACTCCAAAAATACAATGACCCACAAGCTAAAATTTGTACCACATCTACTTGGATATGTTTACTCAATGAAATCCCAATTTCACGGTATGAATCATTCTAGAAAAAAAAATTGTGAAAATGGTGAGATGACCTGTAAATAACATGCATTAGAAAGCATCATCAAAAGAATTTATCCTCCCTTGAATTTCGGCCTTCTTTACTTCACCCTCCCTCTGAAATTCGGCTTAGATATACTTTGGTTACCTAATTCACCTGTAGATATTCAATATGCTCAAGTGTAATTAAAATGAGAGAGCCTTGCCTCTTATTTATACTTTCATGTAGCTTCCTCAAGGGGTTACCTTTTAACCATCTTAACCCACTTTCCTTATTTTAGGGTTAACCCACTTCTAAGTTCTCCATTAAATTTATTATTGAAATAATTTATTTTGTATTCACTTTGACTTATAGTACACTCATCACTTCACTTTATTATTTACCTTGTAAAATCTCTTAAACCACTTTGACTACTTTGACCTTTTGGGGCTTCTAGATGACTCATGAGGGTTCTCCAACTTCACATGGCCATAACTCTCTAACTATGAGGAGTTATGTGACGTTCCACATACCAATGGAAATGGAATGACATGTATTATCCATATAGAATAGTCTTTCCTACAAATATATCAAAACTCATACCATTATCCATCATAACAACTTGGGTCCATTACCCAAACCTGGGTTCTCCAACTTCTTATGGCCATAACTCTCTAACCGTGAGGAGTTATGTGACGTTCCACATACCACCAGAAATGGAATTACAATTACTATCCATATATAATATTCTTACCTTCAAATATATTAAAACTCATACCATTATACATGAAACAACCTTGGTTCCATTACCCAAACCTTTGTGCTACTGGAATTCGCTACCGGACTTTATCCAAGGGTTGACATCAATCACTAAGGGTTGACATAAATCTACAATATCACTCTCCAATGGTTGAAATCAATGAAAACCAACAAATGATACCAATTTTCCATCAACCTAAGCCAACTGTCTGACAGAAATAATCGCATTGAAGATCCAACTTGAAGAAGCAAAGAGAATAGAAGAAGTCATGAAGATTCAAATGATGAATAAAGAAGAAGAGGTTGAGAAACTTGAAGAAGTTGTCACATTGAGAGTAAAAGTCATAAAACTCAACACAAATGTTTAAGACAAAGAAACAACCACATCATCAGTTGAAGATAAGTCCCACAGGTTGCTAGAAAGGAAGAATGAAGAGAATCCAAATACTTATGCAAAAGTCATTAAAGGTTCAATAAAGAAGGAAGAATGCAATCCGTTGAAGAAGAACATTCCAGAAGAGAAAAAGACTCAAGAAAAAGACTACAAAATAAGATCCTCCACGTTCAATCCACAGAGAAGCCTCAATCATGATAATGATCAACCAAGGAAGGAATTTAGAAGGACTACACCACAAAGAAGATCATTCACTCCCAGGTATGTAAATTTATGTTATGGCCATTTTTTTATTGTACTAGCTTTGGACATAAGGTTGCAGATTGCAGGGCTTATGAAATAAATGTTCAAGCAAGAAAAGCTTATGTGGCCCCACATAACATTGAATGTTACAAGTGCCATAACTATGGACACATAACTCATTATTGTAGAAGCATGATGGATACTTCTATGAAAGAGAACATTGATATCAAATATAAGAAGGTTTGTAAAATAAAATAAGAACATGTAAAAGAGGATCAAATACTCTCAGGATTGGAAATAGTACAAGATGAAGACAAATCTACAAGGATAAATGAAGATGTTGGAAATAGGAAGGTTTGGAGAAGAAATGAAAAAATAGAAGAACAAGTGAATAAAGAACAGGTCCTAGAGATCGTAGGATTTGTAGTAGTGCGATAAAGAAAAGAAGAGCATGTGAATAAAGAACAAGTTCAAGAGATTGTACTTTCAAGAATTGTAGTGCAAGATCAATCCATAAGCAGAAAGGATGAAGTCAAAGTTCATAGAGATGACGAGTCTATAGATGAAGAGGAAGATGACTT
The DNA here is from genome assembly GCA_009831015.1 of Picea engelmannii. Lineage (NCBI taxonomy): Eukaryota > Viridiplantae > Streptophyta > Pinopsida > Pinales > Pinaceae > Picea > Picea engelmannii. The sequence goes on along the minus strand of ML790341.1, from coordinate 65,246 downwards.
TGCATTAGAGAAGGTATTCTTCTGAGCCATCTGGCTTGGAGACTCCCAACAAATATGTATATTGAACAGGGGGAGTCTATGTAGCATTTGAGACATATTAGATAACTATCATTTGTACAACTTATATAGTTTGAGGAGACAGATTTAGAGCAGTCAGATAACAAAAGTACAATATGACATATTGATCGAGAAAGCAGTATTCCCACATAAGTATCAAATTGAAGTTACACGGGAAGAAGCTTATGATTGTATTCAAGCAGAGTTGTCTTCAATGCAAGTTTTTCCAGACATGTAGAGTTGGATGAGAAGATAGATCATATCAATAGACATATTTGATTCAAATAAATCGTTGTGGAATGAAAGACGGGTCAACATTGTAGACAATTGAGTAACATGAGTTCAAGATAGATTGATTCTAGCTCAGAGATTGATTCAGATATTCACAGATTGATTCAGAGATCAACTCAGAGACAATTGGACGATTATGATAAAGGAATATTTGAATGATTTATATATATGTCAAAGAATTACATGAGGAAACACCAATGGAAAATGAACAACACTAGAAGAGAGGAAATGAAAATTTTTACAGGTAGCCCTACATTGATCTACACAACATCTGGCGGAAAATTCAAGTCATCAGAGGAAGAGATCCAGAGAGGAAGATCAATATCATGCAAACAAGGGGAGACATACCCACATGGGGATATATTGTTTTTCCCATGATTGGTTAGATCAGGTACATTATCAGGAGGAGACATATCAACAGGGGGAATTAACCCGTGGTCAAAGATGAACTGAAAGAATATAGGCATGAAGATAGGGGGAACAGTCCCAAGAGGATATACTCTTTTCCATTGATGTCAAATGGGGATAGATAGAAACATTGATGAGGAGTGATGATCATAGGGGGAGCATGAGCATTAGTGTTTCCATCAATGTTGATGTTTACATTAATGCAAAAGGGGGAGATTGTTGGACAGTTGGCTTGGACAATTGATTGTCATTGATGTCAACCCTTGGAGAAGTTGAGAATCCCTATAGATGTGGATGAGATCTTTGTATAGTTGGTTATCATTTGTATGATCGAGACAATTGATCAATTAGTTGGGTACATTTGATATAGTCTACATGATGATGAGTCAGTTGGGTACATTTGATATAGTCTACATATAACCCCGAATGTGTGGCTATGGGATAAAAAGTTGATTGGGTAATAATGAAATGAATGATAGTGTAATTGCAGGTAATACTATCATATATGGATAGTACACATTGTTTAATTTCTAGTGATATGTGGTATTCCACGTGGTTCCTCACAGTTAGGGAGATATGGTCTTGTGAATTTGGAAGGCCCAAAGAATGGTCAAGAAGCCCTAGTTGGTTACAAGTCAATGAATGAAAGGGTAAAGTAGTTGCAATAAGAAATCTCTATAAGACCTAATTTTAAGGGAAGAAGTTACCTAGAAAAAGTATAAATAACCCTCAAGTATTCATTCACAAGTACACTCACACACTTACATTGAATATCTATCTTGTAAATGTTATTGTCTAGTGGTTTGATCTTTGGGCTAGTTTGCGACGAATAATTTTAAGGTAGCGAAGCGGAAGAAGTGTGATATTCTCGAGATTGCAAAGAAGAGAAGGAAAAAATGAGGAAACCCTAATTTAGGTCATCCTCACGGGTTGCACTATACTTGTCTAGTGAGGCCCTCACTTGTTGCACTATATTTCTCTAGTGAGGCATCCTTGCGGGTAATCTAGTGTCTATCTAACGAGGCACTATTAAATTTAGGATAAATGCTAATACCGGGTCCTTGAAGTATGAAGCATGTACACAAGTCAATATTCCTATAGGTTTGGGTCAACAAAAAAAGTTCTGGTATGGTTATATGCTTGATATGATAGTTTATTGAGGCATATCATGAGTGATATGACACTTGTTTGAGGTACATGGTTGGCATGTTGTATGGTTGATGATGTTATTGGTACATTGATAGAGTCACTTGTGTAAATGTGTTGAACCTGCATAGAATAGATCTAGCTAAACAATAATACACACATTTTCAAAGAGAATTGAAGAAAGAAGAAGAAGGAGAGAAAGAATGAAAGAATTCTCATTAACCGTTTTGAACAATGAATAATTTACATATGATATACTATGTATAACTCAATGAGTTAGAATTGAGGTGAACCAATGTGCCATATTGGTGGTCTAGAGTGATATGGACACACACCAACTGTTACAGGAGTGAACTGCCACCTATTCTAGTCTCTCAGGCAGTTACGAGAGTGAACTACCACCTAGTTGAGTTAACTAGTCAACTAGTCTTTAGTTAATTGATTGAACAAAGAGTAGTGAGGATTTAACTCAGGGAATCAAGGCTAATGCACCACTCTGGTGATGATACCAAGGCAAGGTCAAATTATCATGGTGATGATCCCAATGCAACATCTAAACTCAACTCAACTAGTCAAACTGAAGTGTCAACTGAAAGAGAATATTCTC
>ML790341.1:51505-62687 GCA_009831015.1 Picea engelmannii | reverse complement strand
AACATCTAAACTCAACTCAACTAGTCAAACTGAAGTGTCAACTGAAAGAGAATATTCTCCAGGTGGAATATTCTCCCCTAAAATATAGGAGTCTGGATAATGACTAATTATGAATAATAAACAAGGAATAACCTTAGGAAAAAGAAATCCTAGGTGTGTGTGAAGTAACTCCAACACCCCCCTTTAACATCACTATGGTGAAAATAAAGATTGGGTCCCAACAATGAAGCCATGTTAGGTACCCAAGTACAAAAGATACACTAAAAATAAAGTGAGGAAAGAGAGAAAACCTCATGGGAAAACCCCCCCGTCAAGGTACAATGTATGTAAAAAGAAGAACGACAATTTCTAAGAAACTATGTCCTTCACTCCAAGACGACTTCGTAGAGAATGAAATTTCTACTCAGTGAAGGTCTTGGTGAAGATGTATGTCATCTGTTCCGCTGAAGGATAGAACTGTAAGTCGATGATCCCATCATGTACTAAGTCCCATATGTAGTGCATGTGGATATCGATGTGCTTTGTCCGCTGCCTCTGAACTGGATCTCTGCAGAAATTCAAAGTGCTCTGGTTGTCACACCAGATGATGATCGACCAATGAAACTGAATTCCCAACTCAATGAGAAAATTTTGTAGCTACATATCCTGAATGGTTATGTTAAATACCCCTCTGTACTCTTCCTCAGCTGAAGATAGAGCAATGACAGGTTGCTTCTTGCTCGACTAACAGATAGGCCTGGAACCAAGACTGAGTGAGTAACCAGATGTGGACCTGCGATCAATGTTATCACCAACCCAGTCAGAATCAGTAAACCCAATGAGATCTAATGTAGAGTCTGTTTCATAATGAATCCAAAAGGTGATAGTGCCCTGTACGTATCGAAGGATACAATTTGCATCTTTCCATTGTAGCTCATGCGGATCCTGCATGAACCTGGAAACTGTGCCAACTACATATGAGAGGTCTAGTATGGAGTGTGTGAGATACAACAAGATCCCCACTAGTTGTTTGTACAGTGTGTTTTCAATCAGTGGAGTCTTCGAGCCATCCTCAAGTTTGACTTTTGATAGGAAAGGAGTCGGAGCAGACTTGCAGTCTGTCATGTGAAATCTCTCAAGGAGATCTCGCGCATACTTGGCTTGAGACTGTTTGATTCCCGATGCATCCTGACTGATCTCAAGTCCAAGGAAGAAGTGTAGCAGACCCATGTCGGTCATCAAAAAAATGTCATGTAGAATCCTTTTGACTGCAGCAATCACTGAAGTTAAGCACTCGGTGATCAACAAATCATGGACATACAAAACTAAAAGTAGAAGTGAATCAGTCGTCCTGAGCATGTAGACATTCGGGTCTGATTTACAATGTACAAAGTTCTGTGAAAATAGGTAGGAGTCCATCTTGGAATACCATGCCCTCGGGGCTTGCTTGAGGCCATAAAGTGAATTCTTTAATCGACATACCAAAGATGAAAACTGCATAAATCCCTGGGGCTGCTCCATGTAGATCTCCTTAGAGAGATCACCGTGAAGAAATGCATTCTTCACATCCATCTGATGGACTTCCCATCTCTTGGCTGTCGAAATGGCAAGTGCCAATTGTATGGATTCCATCTTCGCTACTGGAGTGAAGGTCTCATCATAGTCAATACCATGAACCTGCTGAAATCCTTTGGAGACAAGCCTATCTTTGTATCTATTTATCTATCCATCCGCTGCGCTCTTGGTCCTATAGACCCATTTGCATCTGACAAGTTTCCTCCCAAAAGGAAGGGGAACTAGATCCCAAGTCTGGTTCTTGAGGATGGAGTTGTACTCCTCCTGCATGGGGGATTCCCAAAAGGAATTTCCATCAACCTCGCCATAAGACTATGGATCTGAAGACTGAACCAAGAAAATATGCCTCGAAGGCAATGGTTTAGTGGAAGTGAGTGCAACAAGAGGCTCCTTGAAATCAGATCTATTCTTCCTAGTATCAGCTGGATCACCCACAAGATCCCTTGCATCCTAAAGAGTAGTTTGTGCCCACTTGGGCCTCTACTCTAGCTCTGCAACTGCATCTGGATGCTCTGACTTTGCATATGACTGTACTGACTTTGAATCTGAATCTAAATCATCTGAGTCCTCTAAATCATAACTCTCATCTGAAGAAGAGTCAGCATGTGCATGCTCATCATATCGAACATGTGGAAGAGTGAAGGTGTCTTCATGTGGCTGCTGAGGTACATGCGAGACACTTTCCTTGGATTGGACACTACGCTCAATTGTGAGCTGGTCTGAGGAAAGATCAATAAGCCAATATCCCTTCACACCCTCGGGGTATCCAACAAAAATGAACTTAGTGCTCTGTGGATCAAGTGTCTTCCTCTTTTCAGAGGGAATCTGGGCCATGCACGTGAACCAAAAATGAGAAAGTGGGTCACTTCCGATTTGAGGCCGCTCCAAGCCTCGTAGGGGGTCTTATCCTTAACAGATCTATGGGGAGATCTATTTTGGATGTATGTTTCACAGTTAAGTGCTTCGATCCATAGTCTCTGTGGTAGTGACTTTACATGCAACATGCAAGATGCCATCTCCTTTAGAGATCTATTTTTCCGCTCAACAACTCTGTTTTGTTGCGGAGTATAGAGAACTATGTGCTACAACTGAATCCCTGCCTCATGGTAAATATTATGGATCTCATGATTTCTTACTCTCCCCCGTTATCAGTTCGGAGGACTTTGATCTTCTTTCCAGACTATGTCTCAACCAAATCTTTGAAATCTTTGAGGTGTTGAAAGACCTCAGATTTTTTCCTGAGAAAGTAGATCCATGTAAAACATGAGAAATCGTCAACAAAACTGAGAACAAACCTCACTTTTCTGATCGATGGATGCAGAAAAGGACCCATGAGATCAAAATGCATCAGATATAAAGGTGCAGAAGCTCGCTGAGACTTTCCCTTGTCGAATTTATCTTGAGGGTGTTTTCCGAGAACACATCCCTCACATACTCCCTTGGAGAAATGGATGTCTAGTAGACCATCAACTAATATATGATTGCTAAGTTGTTGCATGTATCTGAATTTCAAATGTCCAAACCTTTCATGCCATATCCTACTACTTTCATCAACATGAGTAAGAAGTAAAGTAGAATCAGGTTCAATGAATTTAGAAAAAGTATACAATCTAGACTGATGATTTACCTCACCGGTAGCAACCTTGGAGTTGGTTTGCATGTCATAGATATCCACAGAATTTGGTTTTAAGATTACTTTCTTTCTAGTGCCGGAATTTTTCATCTGATATATGGAGAGAAGTTTGACAAAAAGTTTGGGAACATGTAGCACATTCTAGAAGCTTCCATTGGTGAGTTCAATCCTTCCTTTTCCGGTGAATTCGACAAAAGAGTTGTCCCCCATTAGAATAGGAGGAACTTTGCATGCATCCAATGAATAATAGACTTCTTCTAAGGAATCCATGTGATGTGATTCTCTTGAATCTACGATCCAAGCACCAGGAGAGGAGTTGATGGCAATCAAGGCATGGCTAGAATTGCCTTTCTTGGAATTCGGATATTCTGGCTTATTATTCTTTGCACCCTCGGGGATGTGATCTCCAAGGCTATTTTGCTGAAGTATTTTAGAAATCAGATCTATTTTTTTTTTCATGCATGTAGATTCCAAATGGAATTCTTTGTGACAGTATGCGCATTTCTCTCCTTTTATTCCCTTTTCTCCTTTGGATCCAGAGGCATCGGTGAAGGGTTTTGTGTACCCTTCCTTCTTCGTATGTGCATGAGATTTTTTCTTATCCTTATCTTTAGATTTCTAATATTTGTGGCTGCCATCATGCACAGTGAGTTCATACGCCCTTGGGCCTTTGATTGTTCCCATGTTGATGAGCTTGGTTTGCTCTTGTGTCAGGGATTCGATAAAGTCCTCAAGAGAAGGCATCTTCCAGGTGGATCTAGAGGCGAATTTGACAGTATGGAATGTGGATACAAATACAGAGAATTCAGGTCCAAGATTTGAGAGAATGGTAAGAACCATTTTTTTCTCCTCCGTCGATTTATCAACCCCGCAAGCTTTGAGTTGCGATAGTAAATCCTTGAATTTTGTAAAGAAATATTGGATATTGTTGAAGATTTTTGGATCCAATCTAAGAAGCTCCACCTACAGCATGTGTCCCCTCATCTCATCCTATTTTCCAAATATCCCTTCCATGATTTTCCAAGCTTCATTGGGAATCTTACAGGAAGATATGTGAAAAAAGAGATCGGGAGAGATAAGACTGCAAATTGTTCTGAGTGCCTCATCCATGCGATTTAAGTACTTGGATTTTTCTATGGCTGATGTCAGTTCTGTATATGTATTTATGGTTAACATATACAACCCTCTGGATTGGATATGTATGGCTATTTTCTCCTTCCATGCAAAATAGTTGTAAGGTGTAAGAATGAATTCTTTTTGGAATTCCATCTTTCCGTTGTCTTCAATCTTTTGTACCTGCAAAACATTTTGGTGTAGATTTTTCTTAGCAATATTTCAGGTCTGATACCATGAAAATGTGTTGAACCTGCATAGAATAGATCTAGCTAAACAATAATACACACATTTGCAGAGAGAATTGGAGAAAGAAGAAGAAGGAGAAAAAGAATGAAAGAATTCTCATTAACCGTTATGAATAATGAATAATTTACACATGATATACTCTGTATAACTCAATGAGTTCAACTTGAGGTGAAATAATGTGCCATATAGGTGGTCTAGAGTGATCTGGACACACACCATCAGTTACGGGAGTGAATTGCCACCTATTCTAGTATCTCAGGCAGTTACAGGAGTGAACTACCACCTAGTTGAGTTAACTAGTCAACTAGTCTTTAGTTAACTGATTGAACAGAGAGTAGTGAGGAGTTAACTCAGGGAATCAAGGCTAATGCATCACTCTAGTGATGATACCAAGGCAAGGTCGAATTATCATGGTGATGATCCCAATGTTGGATGGTGATTATCCCAATGCAACATCTAAACTCAACTCAACTAGTCAAACTGAAGTGTCAACTGAAAGAGAATATTCTCCCCTAAAATATAGGAGAATGGATAATGACTAATTATGAATAATAAACAAGGAATAACCTTAGGAAAAACAAATCCTAGGTGTGTGTGAAGTAACTCCAACAACTTGTTGGTGATCTTGATATATGCTTGGTACACATTTGGCACATATTCTTGGCATATGGTTGAGGTACTTCATTGATGATATATTATGGTATATGGTATGTTGTTGATGTACATGGTTGATATACATGGTTGATGGTATTGGTTGATACATGGTATGGTACATGGTTGATGGTTGAGGTATATGGTACAGGTTATGGTGCATGCTTGATGCACGGTTTGGTACAGATTGATGTGCAAGTACATGGTTGATGTACATGGTTGGTACATGGTTGATGATACAATTTTGGCACATGGTTGATGAACTTTTTGATGGTATAGGTAAAGTTTGATGCATGGTACAGGTTGGTACTTGGTTGAGACACATATTTTGTGATGATATGTGGTGATGTTTGAAACATACCCGACCCCTAAGTAACTACTTAAGGGATGGGTTATTAAATTTTTGCTTCTTCTATCAACCTTAAAACTTCTCTATCACAAATCCATCCTCTTTTGTTCATCAAGAGATTTCCAACGATGGTAATTTCACTAAGGATTGAGCTCTAGAACAAAATGTATGACCTTTCGAATTTCTTGGGTTTACATAGGAAACATCTCTCTTACTACCACGTCGCATCCACGGGACGTGTCATTGACCATGCCAACTAACGTAGTGATGCCATGGTCCTAACATGGAACTAGCCTAGCCTACCACAGTTGAACTTCAGTCCACACAGACCTGCCACTAGTGTTGCTCAGACCTTCTTCTAATGCACTCTCACGGGTGGCAGACTTGTAATTGTGTAGCTCACTTTCATCAGTCCACCCAAGACATCTCGTTACTTAGCCATTTTTCTTCTTCATGATCTTGTGGACTCATGGATGCATAGTTGTGTAAGCATCATTTCATAGGTTTGCCCAAAAAGTCTCAACACTTAGATTATTTTTTTCACTTCTTCATACTCGTGGACTCACAGACTCACAATCTTGTAACCTTTCTTTCATAACTCCGTCTGAAAAGTCTCAACACTTAACCATTTTTCCACTTATTCAGACTCACAAAATCATGGACTCACATTCTTGTAACCTTTCTTTCATATGTCCTTTCAAAAAGTCTCAACAATTAACCATTTTTCCACTTCTTTAGATTCACAGACTCACAAATGCATAATTCTTCCCTTCATAATTTCATCCAAAGATTCTCAACACTTAGCCATTTTCATCTTCATGGACTCGCAGAATCATCTGAGTTCCTTCCTCTCTTATAACACTCCATACTTATATTATTTTGTAATTTTTTCTGGTTCACAGGTTGGTGGACTCTCAAACCCATTCATCTCACCTTTCCAACGCTTAATCTTGAAAGGGACCCACTCCTTAATCCCTCAACTAATTATAGGTCTCCATGTGTCTTCCCTATACATGTAGGCTCAAGACTTAAACATCCCATAAGTGCTATGATTAACGGTCAAAATCTTTCATACCTTTGGTCCAACGACCAAGGGTTAAACAATAGTCTAAGATCTAGATCACTCAAGGGAGTACACTATGGCCCACCGGAAAAATACCTATCTCCATTCACAGGATGACGACTATCAACTTCTGGACACGTTGGCATTCTAGCTCAACATGGTACCTTCTACTGATGTTACCCCTCTCCCAAATCTCTCTTAAAATGAGACCACAAAGATCTATGAAAGAGGATAAATATGGGTTAATCCTTGATTAACAGTCCATATTAAGTTGAGTACATTCTTTGCAGGCATGGTAACCTACTTCAATAAAGGTTCTGAATCTATTTGCTCCACTGATCCAACGACTGTGATTCTCTCAAGCTCAAAACCCGGTTTTTTCATCCAATTGATGACTTAAGACAATTATAGGATTTTCTTTGGGATCTTTTCCTTACATTCAACTATTATGTTATGATATAGGTTTCCAGTCACTGATGGTCCTCTAGTCATAGATGGACCATCGCAACAATATATATATATATATATATATATATATATATATATATATTGAGAACACAAAAATCATAAAGTTAAGTTCATTCCTTTTATCTCAGAACATTACAAAACACTTATATTCAATTGTGAAGGGCATGCATTGTTCCTGCCATCCTATTGTCACTTAAATGCATGAGCTTACAAATACAATAATCACCATCACTATAAATCAAGTAAGTATATGTATAGAACAAGTACAATCATTCAATCATGCATCTCAATTTAATTACATAGAGTCTATGAAATACTTATCTATTACAGTTGATATCCAACCAATTGATTGTGGGCGTTCTCCTTCCCACCCAACCGTAGGCTCATATGCATTCACTTTTAGCATTTTGGCCACCCTTATGCCAAGCCATGATATCATTAGGGAAATATCTCTCAGGTTCTCGGTAATTTTGAAGGTTACTCTCCTTCACTCTACTCTAGGTAGATATTTTCCTTACACCCACCTAGCCTAGGCCCTTTGAGGTTTATCGTATGCCTTCCCAAAATCAACCTCACTACCTTCTTAACTCGGGTCGGGTTTCAGGTCTTCCATGGTCCAGCTCAAAAACCATATACAGATTCTTTGATTCTTCTATTGCACGTGCTAGTCCATTATTTTTTCAGCTCTCCTCATAGGCCCAAAATCTTCTCAATTTATTCTTATCTACGCATATCCAGGTCGCATGCCCCCTTGTGATTTTTCTTGAACGCATCACTTAGGAAGGTTCTTTACATGTCCTTCTATTTCTTCTGTGAGAAGGAAACTCGTTGTTCAATCCTAGGGGGTTGTGGTGATATTTCCTACTATCCTCTAGTTGACCACTTCCTGGCCCTTCTACTAGCCTTCCATACTTCCATTCACTGGGGTGGTTGGTTGTTCAACTACCACCACCCACCCCCCCCGCCCCCCCCCTCATAATCCGACTTGTCTTGTTATCCGGGCTAAGGGAAAATCATCTGAATGTTTCCAATCACTATTTCTGCATGGTGTCTTAGGTTCCTTCAACTTAATAGAACCTCCCCTCATTACTCCAGTGATATCATGGCCAATACTTTAAGGCTTTACCCATCATTCTATGTCAGCGTTTAGAATTAAAGAATATTACATTTCAATATTTGCAATCCATTGCATGGAAATCATAAATTATGATTAATTACAAGTTGGGGGGAATATGGGTATTACACACCCTCCCCCACCCCTTCAAAGGAACACCATCCTCGGTGGTATTCTCAGCAACACCTACCATGACTTCATCTTTCAGTTGCTTCAACATCATTTTTCTTTTCTTGGTCTGGTCCTTTTTCCATACTCTTTGCATTTAGCACATGCCTACAAGAATTTTAAACAATTAACCATATTAGTCATCACTTCATGCAAAACATTTTATTGTGGTTTAAATCCAAGTGGAATTATTCGCAAGTTAGAACAATTCTTATATGTGCAGTTCATGGCTCTGCATCCATATGTCTTTCTCATTAAATTGGCTCACTATTTTCCTTGACATGCCCATAGTGTGCATGATACCAACCAATAATTGAAAGGAATTATTAAAGTCTCATCTTCCTTGCAGTCACTCACCCTCTAGGCCCACGCTCATGCATCCCCTTCTTTGCTATATAGTCCTTCAGGCGATCCATATTTCCTTGCCAAGGACTTCTCACAAAAGAAGAGTTTTAGAGACTTCATCGAATCTTACAATCGAGGAGTCCCTCTCTCTGTCGAGGCATCCCTTTGGCCCATGTTACCACAACACAACATATTCCAGGGATATCATGGCTTACCACATGATTCTCATGTCACAATAGTATCATTTTTCATGCTTTCCAGCTTTGACAACCTTCATTTGTCCTCCCTAGACTGATCATTTTCGTCTCACATGTATCACATGTATACAAAATATTTTGTGAGACGTTATCATCAATTCCAATTCTGAATTTTCTTGCAAATCTGTCACCCATAGATTTCCAAATTTCACATTTTATTTTGAGATATGTTCCAAGGAGGAACCAGATTCACGAATATGGGATTTTCCTTCTCATAGAAGTTTGGATCAACAAGAAATTAGTCTTCCTTATGGGCTTACAACACTGCCATACCCAAGACCCTTCTTCCTGGAATTTCAACTTCAATCAACCAAATAATTGTTAATTTTCATGCACAATATATTTTCATTGCATACTTGCAGTGGCTCACAAACAATTCCAGAACTGTGCATACTAACAATAAAATTCATTTATTCAAAAAGGAGATACCATTCCTCACTCATGATTTACTTTAGCATATCAATCCTTTTAACATGCAATCCAGAATCAAATGAATTTAATCAATGTGCCATTTTCCATGGTCACATTTACACACAATGCACCCTTGCATTGATTTTCGGATTATTACTTTTTTACATTAGATACTTTTTCCTTTGTGGGTTGGAACTCAACCAAACTTTTACCAAATGGTTCCTTTATACATATTTATTTTTATAGAATGCCTATGTTTTTCCTACTTCAGTTGATCATGATCTCAAATAAACATACACAAAACTAAAAGTTTCACATGAATGCATTCAAGCACTCTTCCTTCATTGGCAACCGGGGTACCAACACTCATGGCCACCCAAATTCTCTCTTCTTTAACACCTCTACAATTCAGGTAGAGTATTGGAAGGTCCTCCTTCCTTAATGGGAAATCCATTGTCTTCCATCTTATGCAATCACACATTTCCTTAATGCATTCAATTTCAATGTGATACCTATGAGCACTTATGTTCCTAATCACTCTTGATTGGTCAATGTATCTAGGATACTACTTATCCATGGATTTTTTTTTTTATTTGCAAGGATTCTAAATCATCCTTGACCAACATATATTTCCTCTCTTTATTATTCAAATTATTCTTTCCTAAATATTACCCTGCTTGGGTAGCAATGGAATACAATAACCACTCAAAATTATTTGCATATCGTTTAGATAATAAAATACTTCAGAGATGACTCTTAAAAAATCCCTTCATACCTTATGCCACACAGGCATGAACACTTTTATACTTGTTCTGGCTTGAAACACCCTCTCTGATATTACCTCATCAGTGGTGCTTTATGGATACTTTTAAAGTCCCTTCAACAAATTTCAACAACATCCTTCTCATATTCATCCTTTGCTTGAGGTTGTCCATCACTGGTAACTATCTTTCCCAACAAGTCTAATTTCTTTCTACACATGACATACATCACAAATATATTAGTCATCATGTAAAATAAAAATGCATGTATCATAGCATTAAATCAATAAAACATTTTCAGATATGACCTAACATATATATATGCACTCTACCACATTACTCATTAATGTGTTAGCTAGTGCAATCACAATCCACCTTTCAGTTGTATCTATAATCATACATCCATCAACATCCTTATGTGAAAATACTTACTTGCATTAGTAAATCAATCTCTCATACCAGAGAAGTGCAATAAACAACAAGAAAGGAGTCAAGGAACTCTCCCCTTGTCCAACTCCTTCTACACAACCCTAGACTTTCAGTCCAGCTGAGTTATTTTCCAAGGCATTACTGACTTTACTTAACACAGATTAACCAAGCCTATTCATTCAAACATACTTATTTATTTATTTTCCTTTTCTTTCATAGTTGTTCCCTTTTGAAAATCATAATTTTGTTAAGAAAAACAGATTTTAAAGTGAGAAAAGTATTCCTCCTTTTCTCCTTCTTTGCCTATGAAATCTACACCATGTTGGGATATCCTTGCTCTTTTCCTTGAACAATCTTGGTTAGGTTCACCTTAACCTTCTTGGATAAATCAACATGTTATAACAACAAGTTTTTTTTTCACAATGAATTATGAACATGTGCTTCCTGAACATTACCATTTAGTTGTCAAAATGTTCAATGTTCATTTGTTAGTGTCCCATTCATGCATTATGTTTTAGAATGTAATCCAGGATTCTTATATATTCAAAATGTTCAATGTTCATTTGTTAGTGTCTCATTCATGCATTATGTTTTAGAATGTAATCCAGGATTCTTAT
>ML790341.1:38461-51398 GCA_009831015.1 Picea engelmannii | reverse complement strand
CAAGGGATTCCTTCAACATGCAACTTCCTTATTGCATATCCATCACTATCTGTGATGGACTCAACCTTGATTCAAATTCATCTTTATCATTTCAATTGTTTACCAAATATTCCATAAGGAATATAAACTTGTATTCTTATGATGAATTCTGAATTACATATGCACATTATCCCATTGTTCTTTCATGCACAATGTTCTTACTACATGCTTCAACATACTGCTTGTCTACTGTAGGCACACCTATATTTCTATTTTTTGTATCTATTGAAATTCAGTTAGTTCATGATTTTTCATGACCATTTACATCCAAGCTTTAAAAGCCTTATCAGGTTTCCTTTTATCATGACAATGGAGCATCCCTACTCATTTACTCTTTCATCAATTTATATTAGCCTTTGTTGAGGGGATGGGAGCCATTCCCCTCAAGCTATAGTTCAAAAAACAACTTTCATGACTCTTCAAAATAGAGTCAACCATGCATCCATGGTATTCATTCAATCTTGGCAAGTGCAATTCTTTCCTTACATTTCACTCATTCAAGAAGTCACCTCGTGCCTTTAGTATACATATACCCATACATCATACAAGTGTATCACTTGCACATTTAACACCATTCATTCATATCTAGTTGGTCTTAATATTAGTCTTCATACTAGGAAACCTTATAACACATTAAATCCATGGACTCAAGAATATACAAACATAGCTAAAAATTCATCATGCAAGCGCATTGCTTGCACCTTTTCCATGTCGTTCATACACATGGACATATCGGACTTCCACATCCTTCTCCCAAGGATATTACTGTCATTCTTATGACAAGTCTCATAGGATTACTCAACGCCATGTTTCCCTCTGGGTTGAGAGTTTACAATCATTCACATGATATCCACATGACAAGTTTAATAGACATAATCATAACTATGTCCCTCTTTCCATATGAAAACAACTAGCAAGAAGGAATTCTTGCCTCTACTATTAGAAAATTATTCAACAACTCATAAATACCATCTGGGAAATTCAAAAATTGCCGAAGGAAACAAGATAGCTTATCAAGCTTCCTTTTCACGCCTAAAACCATTTTTGGTTAACAAACCTTTTCATCAAGGAAATCCTTTTTCTAGATACCCTCTCACTACTAATTGAGCAAACTAAGCCATACCTTATATGGGTACCATCCACCTTTGGATGTCAACCTGACCCATTGGTCATATAGAAGTTTCCCAACACTTCCTTTATCATGTTTGTGATCAACATTTCATTAACCATTCTAACTTTATCATCATGGTGTAATATATAATCAATATCATCATCATTTTTCTTATGCTGCTTATAATCAGATCATCACTAATAATATGAACTATGACATCACCATATTTTAAATTCAATGAAAAACTATAATAAGTCTACATGCACCAGGCATTTTACCCATGCCTACAGTGCAAACGCATTCCACTTGCTTACCTCTTGAATTCTCATTCATATCCACACCCTTTAAGTTAATAGGGACACCCCCTTAGCACAACCGTAAGCCTTTGAACTTGCTCATGTCACTTCACTCCTTCCTTCATGAAGGTTTTTCTCAGTCTATAGGGCTCCTTTTTACTTGCTTAACCGAGTTATTCCAACAACAACTTTTTTTTTTCATTCATTATAGGTCAAGTAAATTGACCTTACAATTTCCATCAATTCCCTAGTTGTGAGGAGTTTTACATACAGGGCTTAGTCTCGTTTATTAAAGTGGAAATTTATCACTGCCACATATCCTATAAATTCATTTTAAATTCATTTAAACATGAACAATTGTTTCCATAAGGGTATTACCCCTCAAATACACAATCACCACATCTTCCATATGAACGGAGACTGTGACCAAGCGCTACACAAATGGGCAGTTAAACTATAACTTCAACACTAACCCGGATCAACATTCATGATCTAATATCATCATGAGATGCATGTCTTGCACATTTTGACATGGAAGTTGTTTGATTTTGTTTCCATCGCGTGCATAGATCCTAGGGTGACACATCTCCAAAACAACCACTGGTTCTGATCTGTGGCGCGCTACCTCCTAAAAATCAACGTGCATGCAAATTTACTCCATGCTTTGACCTTCCATCGTCTATTTCTCCTTTTGGTGGATGACCAAATATTCTTGATATGCAACTCTTTTTTTCTCTTGATCCATGGCTGGGACTCAATCTGGTGTTGAGTGGATGGTCATGATTTCTTCGGGGTTTTGTAACTAGATATGATGACTCTTGCCCACTATTCCATGATCCAACAATCACAATTGATTGATCCTTCCACTTTGACCTATTCAATCTTTCACATATTGATGACTCCTGTAACTTGTTTTTTTGTTGTAAGAATTTTCCAGAAAGGAAACCTCAACCAAGGGGCTTGTGCAGATAACAAATAAAATTCCTCTACTACACACAAAATTCTCCATAAGGGTCTTAACCCTTATATAAACATCCATATTTAATTACAAGATACTTTTATTTCCCTAGAAGATAGACATTATTATACTTATCAAAACAACCCAGTTCATGTCCCTTGTCTGGACTCAGGAAACTTGATAGAATAATTTATGCCCTCTCTTCCATTTTCATTCAAGTTTTACCAATAATTTCTATCAGCATATTCCTATGAAGGATTAGATCCTGTCACTAAGAGGGGGGGGGTTGAATTAATGACACAATTATTATATCAATTTTTCTTTTGTTAATGCAAACATAATTTTAACAAAAAACTTTATCGTGGAACCCAAATGGAAAAAACCACAAAATCTTTTCTATTAACTGCAAAATTTTGTTTTACATGTTACATAGAAGGAAGATTTTCTTCATTTTCGATCAACACCAAATGATCAGGATGCACTCACAACCTTTTTCACCAACACCAACTGGTAGGAGGCTAATACCCCTTGTTTAGTCAGCTACAACTAACAAGGAAGCACTAACTCCCTCTGTAAGCACCAACTTGTCGTTGCACCACCCAACCACCCTTATTTTTTGAATTTGGGGAAACTTATGTATCCGGTCTTTACTACATATTTCTCTGCTTCTCTGATTAATTTATCTTCTGATTCATACTACAGAGACAATTTCTTTTCAACACTCTTCTTCGTTTATATAATCTTTAAAACGATGTCAGAGTAATACATTGTGTCCCTTTTTTTGGAACCATCAAACCTCTTCGTTTAACTTAACCATAATCACAGTTTTATCATTTTTACCGTGAAGGCTTTTCATAAATTGATCACAGTTATGGATCAATTTCATCTTCTAACTTGATCCCGAATCTCAAAAATTTATTTACAGAAACCGAGTTCTGCAGAGGCGCTTCGTTCAAATCATTACATGTGACCGAGTGATACAAAACCACGATATTTGTCAATTTTAGCGACGTATTATATTTTGCCTTTATATCTCTTATTTTATATGACCAACAATAGTGACTGGACGCTAGGAAACATGACTGCATGAGTGATTATCAATTCAACAGTCGTGATTTGATCTCCTGATGAGATGGAAGACAGTTTGAACATTGGATTAGATGGTTCACTTCTATTTTACGAAACCAGATCAATGGTTAGGTTTGATCCTACATTTAACCTTTCACTGCTTAATCAGACGACTAGGATTTCATCAATCATTGAGATGGTTGGCCACCATTTTCTTAGCGACCTCATGCTTCACGTGAGTGTGACATGTAGGCTCGGGTAGTGGAGTGTGACGTGTAGGCAGGGTAGTGAAGTGTGACGACGAAGGTAGGGTAGTTGGTATGGAATAGTGGTTTCACGGTTTACTCGAAGGGGGGGGGTAGGCGGTAAGTGGTATTTAGTGAGGGGGGTATTATTTAACAAGAATGCGACATGTTATGAGGGCCCTTCATGGGAAATACCACCAACTTGGACCCCCCCACCCACCGTTAAAGGCAAAAAGGTCAGGGGGGGGGGTCCGATATGCCCTGTTGACCGTAGATCTAAGCGCCCGATTATTGACCACTAAGATTAGTGTGCCCTTTAACATAAAGCATCAAATGGTCATGTCACCACACCTTTTCTTCATTTTGTCACCAACCATATATCTATTTGGCGACTGACCATCCACGGTCGATGTGAATTTTGATATTCCCTTTTGATCCAAGCTCTTCGTGCATATCAATGGTCTTGATCTGATCTGATTGTTGATTAGTCTTCTGAGATTCATCACACCATCTCTTCTGAGATTTGATATTCATTCTCTTACTCTCCTGAGATTTAATCTTTGCATATCATCCAACTGTTTGACATTCTTATTATTTGCATACTTTCAATGCACTTTTCGTTTGATCTCTGCATACTGTTTGACATTAATGACAATTTTATCTATGATAAATCAACAATGACAACTCATCATAACAAGTTAACATCACATCATAATGACATCAACTATTGACATCAATGACAACATATCAATGACAATATGTCTAACAATCTCCCCCTTTGTCATTGATGGCAACATTCAAACTTCATATTGAATCTCCCCCTGAGATGTGGCATCTCTCCTCTAAAGTTATTCTCCCCCTTTGACATAAATGGAAAATGGTTGCTTCCCTTATGGTAAATCTTTGTTTGTCTATATACTTCTGACCAAAATTTAAAACGAATAACTCCTCCTGCAATCATACTTTTCTTGTCATATTGAATGACTCCTTCTAACTTTTATTGTTGTCTCCCCCTGATTTGGTGCCAATTGATGCATTGTTTTTTTTCTTCTTTATATATATATATATATATATATATATATATATATATAGAGAGAGAGAGAGAGAGAGAGAGAGAGAGAGATTTAGGTTGGAAGAAGGATTACTCCCAATTTTTTCCTGAGATATTCAAATACATATTTGCTCAAGGGTTTTGTGAAAATATCTGCCACCTTTTCTTGTGTTGGAACATATTCCAATTTAATGTTCTTATTTTCAGCCTGATCTCTTAGATAATGGTATTTTATGGGAATGTGTTTTGATTTGGAGTGTTGAACATGGTTCTTGGAGAGGCTTATCGCGTTTGTATTATCACAGTGGATAGTAGTAGGTTATTCAAATTCTATTTTGATGTCTTGTAATGTTTGTTTCATGCACTCCACAGGTTTGCAACATTTTCTACTGCAATATACTCAGCTTCAGTGCTAGACAATGAAATTGGGGATTGTTATTGCTTATCCAAGCTACCAATTATTCTCCCAAAAAGAATGATCCTCCACTTGTACTTTTCTTGTCATCAACACTACCTGCCCAATATACATCTGAATAGGCTTTTAGAGTGAATGAATCCTTGATAGGGCACCACAAACCAAGATCTATGGCTCCTTTCAAATACCTAAAGATTCTTTTTACAAGTTGAACATGGCTCTCTTTTGGTGTTGCTTGGAATCTAGCCACCATCCCAACTTCTTGCTTGACATCAGGTCCGGAAGCTGTTACATAGAGTAAAATCCCAATCATTGATTGGTAGTGTTTTGGATCTACAACATTGGACTCATCTTCCTTGCTTAGTTTGCATCCAACTGTCATAGGTGTACTAACAGGTTTGCAATACTCTAACTGGAATTTATTAAGCATATATTTAACATACTTAGATTGATGTATCAAGACTCCTCTTTTGGAATGTATTATTTGTAGTCCTAGAAAGAAATTTAGTTCACCAAGCAAATACATTTCAAATTCTTGTTGCATCCTCCTAGCAAAGTCCTTACTCATTTTTTCATTGTCACTACCAAATATAATATCATCAACATATACTTCCACAATAATCATGTTCTTACCAACAATTTTATAATAAATATTGTTGTTTGTTGATCCTCTTTTGAGGCCTTGTTTTTGTAAATAAGAATCTAGCCTTGCATACCATGCTATGTGTGCTTGTTTTAGCCCATAGAGTGTTTTCTTTAATTTACAGACATAGTCTCCTTTGTTAGTTAATTTCAATCCTTCCGGTTGCTCAATATAGACTTCCTCTTCTAGGTTTCCATTGAGAAATGTTGACTTGACATCTATTTGGTACACTTTAATTTTTTGTAGCTGGAGAAAGCCACGAACATCCTAATTGCCTCTAATTTGGCCACATGTGCAAAGGTTTATTCATAGTCTACTCCTTCAACCCGAGCATACCCTTTACATACTAATTTGACTTTGTTCCTGATTACTTTCCCATTGTCATTCATTTTATTTTTATACACCCATTTAGTTCAATGGAATTTTTTATTTTTTGGTCTTGGAACTAGTTCCCAAGTTTCATTTTTTTCAATTTGGTCCAATTCTTCATTCATAGCATTGACCCAATTCTCATCTTTACATGCCTCTTTGATTGAGCTGGGCTCAGTTTGTGACAAAAGTGTTATTTTTGTTTGATACAACAATTGTCTTCTTGTGTGCACTCCATCAGTCTTGTTTCCAATAATCAATTCTTCAAGATGATTCTTTTGAGTCATTCTTGAGGGTGTTTTTGTGTCTCTTCTTGGGGATTATTATCTTATCTCTTCTTCTTGAATATCTTCTTCTTCTTCACTAGTATCCATATCATCCTCTTCCCTATCTTCTTTATTCTCTTCTACTTATTCTTCTTGTGTACCAACTGACTCATCATCATCTTCATCTTCATTGTCAAGTATAGTTTCTTGATTTTTGATCCTTATCATTTCTATATCATCCACCTTGACATCTGCACTCGCAACAATCTTGTGTAGTGTAAGATTGTAGCATTTGTATGATTTCTTGTTAGAAGCATATCTAAGAAAAATAACTTCATCAGATCTGGCATCAAATTTTCTGAGATTCTCATCAAGCCTTTTGATGTAGCACTTACTTCCAAAGACTTTGAAGTATTTTACTGATGGAGATCTTCCAAACCATAGTTCATAAGGAGTCTTATTACTATTAATCCTAAGCTAAACTTTGTTCAATATGTATATTGTTGTGCTTACAACATCCCTCCAATATCCATCGTACAATTTTGCATCATTAAGCATAGTCCTTGCAGCCTCCTGAACTGTTTTATTCCTTCTCTCAACAATCCCATTTTGCTGAGGTGTTCTGGCAGTAGAGAATTGTCTTTTTATTACATGGGTTTCATAGAATATATCAAACTCTTTTGAAGTGAATTCACCACCATTGTCTGATCTAAGGCATTTGATTTTTGTCTCCTTTTCATTTTCAACAAGAGTTTTAAAGGCTTTGAATTTGTTAAGTGCTTCTGATTTTTCTTTGAGAAAACATATCCAACCCATTCTAGTAAAATCATCAATGAACAACATAAAGTGGGACTCTCCTTGCAAGATCTTGGTCCTTGTAGGTCCACAAATTTCAGTGTGAACAAGCTCTAAAGGTTTTGAGGTTGAGTATTCTTTTTCTTTGAACCTTATTCTAGTTTGCTTTCCTAGTTGACAGTGTCTACACATAGTATTTGATGGCTTTATGATTTTTGGCAAGTTTCTTACTACACCAAGATTTCTGACTTTCACTAGATTGTCAAAGTTAATATGTCCCAAACTTCTATGCCATAGACACCTTTCATATACTAGATTTATATGACATTCCTCATTCAATTTTGCATCTAGTATATACACATTTTTGGGAGTTCTAGGAGTAGTACCAACCAATTCTACTGTGTCTTCTCTCCTAGTCTCACATTTCTAGGAATCAAAGATGCAAAAGTGCCCCTGATCACAGGTTTGGCCGACACTTAATGGGAGAGGTTTCAGTTTTTCAACAAGCAACACATTCTTGGCTGTCTTTTCCCAAAATCACAGTGCCTTTCCCAAGTATGTTACCTGAAACATTGTCACCAAATGTAACTTTACCTTTTTGTTTCTTTAAGTTCAAAAACTTGTCTTTGTTTCTAGTCATATGTTTTGAGAACCCATTGTCAACATACCAGAGATCTTCTTTATCTTGGGATTTTAAGGCAATAAGACATTCCTTCTTTGGTGTTTTTTCTTTCCAAAGCTTCTTTTTCTCTCTAATGAATCTTGGTTGTTCTGAGGCTTCCATTAATTTGCAATTAATGGCCTTATGTCCATAGTTTTGGCATATGAAACATTCTAGGTCCACTTCTTGTAGAGGTGCAAAGGAGTTATAGTTTTTTCTTTTGACTTGATTTACTTCTTGGTTATCTTTACGGTTATAGTTCTTAACCCTCAATTTTTTCCTTCTATATGATCTATAGTTCATAGCTTTGTGTCTGAAATTAGAGCACGCAAAGCAATAACCAAAGAAAATGCAAGGATACTTGTTTTGATAGAACTTCTTTGGTATTATATTATCTTCCTTCTTGATGGGTGGAAGTGGTCCTCTGAGGTTCTGATCATTTCTTGTCTTGTCTTCATTTTTCTTCTTGAATGTACTGAGGAGAGTAACTGCATAAGATTGTGAATTAACTTGGCTTTCTTCTTGAGAATAGCCTATTCCTTTTTTATTACCTGAATCCCTTTGTGTGGTAATAATCTTATCTAATATTTTAGAGATATTTTTATATTTTGCTTGAATGAGATTTGCATCAATTTCTTTTCTCAAGTGAACTATTTCTGCCTCCATTCTTTCACAAGTTATTTGTTTTTCTTTAAGATACTTTTCCAGACTTTCTTTTATCCTATTTTCTTCTAGGATTTGGTTTTTCAGGTTTCTCATGAGTTTCTCCATCTCCTTTTCTTTCTGTTCATGTTTTTCATTTTGTTTAACTACAAAACTTCTTAGTTGTCTATATCTGGTTTTGTATTTTCTTAATTCATCCAAGGCACTGAGAAGTTCTTCTTCCATATTAACTTTTTCTTTATCTTCTGACTCTTTCTCATGTTTAATTTCCTCTATCTCATTGGACTCTTCAATACCTAGAAAAAGGACTTCATCATCGTTAGATTCATCACTGTCACTGGACTCCGATGAACTGTTGTTTTCTTCTTTTGAGTAGAAATTATTTTTCCCTTTGTAAATTTTTTTCTTGTAGTTGGGTTTTTCCTTCTTCTTGTATTGTGTAGTTTTGTTTTCTTCATCTTCAGGGTCCTCCTTGGGATAGGTACACTTGGCTGCAAAATGACCAACCTTGCCACAATTAAAGCATTTGAAGGGAAACTTGCCTTTGTACTTCCCTGGTCCTTTCTGAAGTTTTCTAATAAAATTAACTTCTTCCACATTAGATTCTTCATGATGGCTGGATTGAAGTTTTTTCTTCGAAATTTTTTTTTCTTGAGCACCTTGAAGGTTGCCTCTCCTTGTGGGAGGTTCTCATGACCTAATATTAACTCATAGGCTGTGAGGATTCCATACAATTCATCCATGCTGATTTTATCTAGATTTTCCCGATCTTCAAGAGCGGACACTTTAGGATTGTATAGAATAGGTAGTGTTCTTAGTACTTTTTCAACTAGCTCATTGTCTGACACTTATACTCCCAATCCTTTGATTGCATTAACAATATTATCAAATCTTTCGAAGTACTATGAGATATTCTTTTCATCCTTCATTTTCAAACCTTCATATTGTACTCTAAGAGTCTGGAGTTTGGCCCTCTTTACCTTGGAATCTCCTGCATATATCGTTTCCAATTTATCCCAGAGTTGTTTTTTCATTATTACAGTTTAGTAGCTTAGCAACGATTTTCTTACTCAGTCTAGCTTGTAGTGTGTTTAAAGCCTTTGCACGTTCCCCCCAAAAATTATTGTCTTCTACTTCTATGGGAGTGGCTTTTGGAACATCATATCCCTTTTCCACTAATGTCCATACTTCCAGTCCAATGGACATCAGATATAATTTCATTCTAACACTCCAGAAGACATAGTCTTCACCATTAAATAGGGGATTTTTTATGACATCTTCAACTGCTGATCCATTCTAATGTATATTCCTCTTCAAGTGATTTAAACCTTATGTGAAGAGACCTTCTCTGATACTAATTGAAGAATCAAATCATGTCACTGAGAGGGGGGGGGGGTGAATTAGTGACACAATTATTATATCAATTTTTCTTTTTTTAATGCAAACATAATTTTAACACAAAATTTTATCGTGGAGCCCAAATGGGAAAAAACACAAACTCTTTTCTATTAACTCTAAAATTGTGTTTTACATGGTACATAGAAGGAATATATTCTTCCTTTTCTATCAACACCAACTGATCAGGATGCACTCACACCCTTGTTCATCAACACCAACTGGTAGGAGGCTACTACCCCCTGTTTAGTCAGCTACAACTGACAAGGAAACACCAAATCCCTCTGCAGGCACCAACCTTCCCTTGCACCACCCAACCACCCTTATTTTCTGAATCTAGGGAAACTTTTGTATCCAGTCTTTACTACATCTTTCTCTACTTCTCTGATTAATTTATCTTCTGATTTGTACTGTAGAGACAATTTATTTTCAACACTCTTCTTCGTTTATATAATCTTCAAAACGATGTTAGAGTGATACACTGTGTCCCTTTTTTTGGAACCATCGCACCTATTTGTTTAACTTAACCATAATCATAGTTTTATCATTTTTACCGTGAAGGATTTTCATAAATTAATCACAGTTATGGATCAATTGCATCTTCTAACTTGATCCCGAATCTCAACATTTTATTTACAAAAACCGAGTTCTGCAGAGGTGCTTCGTTCAAATCATTACATGTGACCAAGTGATACAAAACCACGAGATTTATCAATTTTAGCAACGTGTTATATTTTTCCTTTATATATCTTATTCTATATGACCAATGGCAATGGCTAGATGCTAGGAAAAATAAGTGCTTAAGCACTTATCAATTCAATGGTCGCGATTTGATCTCCTGATGAGATGGATGATAGTCTGGACATTAGATCGGATGATTCACTTCTATTTTGCGGAACGAGATCAATGGTCAAGCTTGATCCTTACATTTAACCTTTCACTGCTTAATCCGACGGATAGGACTTAATCAATCATTGAGATGGATGGCTACCATTTTCTTAGTGACCTCATTCTTCGCGTGGGTGTGACATGTAGGCCTGGGTAGTGGAATGTGATATGTAGGCCCGAGTAGTGGAGTGTGACATGTAGGCAAGGTAGTGGAGGTGACAACGGAGGCAAGGTAGGTGGTATGTATTAGCACTGGAAGTCACACTTTGACTGCTAAAGTGTAATCTCAACACCCATCAGAATGTAAGAGATAATTTTGGTTTTGAATAGGTGGATCAAAAATATGGAGAAAGAAAGGGAGATGGCAACAAACTGCAGATCAACAGGCTAAACCAATGGGCAGTGGAGTGTGACATGTAGGCCTGGGTAGTGGAGTGTGACGTGTAGGCAGGGTAGGTGGTGTATGTTAGCATTGAAAGTCACACTTTGACTACTAAATTGTAAGCTCAACATCCATCAGAATGTAAAAGATAATTTTGGTTTTTAATAGGTGGATCAGGAAGATGGAGAAAGAAAGGGAGAGGGCAGAAAATTGTAGATCAATAGGCTACACCAATGGGAAATGGATTTACAAACATTCTTCTCATCAAAGGCACTAAAGTTTCTCAACAGAACACAAGATAATATGTTGATAGGTGGAAGAATGAAGAAGGAAAACATAAGATAGAATGCTCACTAAACAAAGATCCTCTCAATTTTATGAATCAACAAATACTTGAATATAAGCAATAACTGATGGGCAAAATACAATAGATCCTCTGCTGCTTAGGGATCCATAAATCATTGGTGGCCTTTGATCCTCAAATCTACAATATATTCAAATAAGAAGAAATACAAACAAAAGAGTTGCAATCCTAAATCACATCTCTCATGAGTCTCCAATAGTAGTAATGCTTACAATCCTAAAATGCCCACTGGCTTACAAATGAACACACACATAAAAACTCCCTGCTCCTACTCTCTCTAGCCTCTCTTGGCTCATGAATCCCCTTCTCCAAGAGATATCTCCTTCCTTAAATAGAAAATAAAATCCAAATAACCTTATGAGGTCTAATCCCATCTCCTCCATTGTATTCTAAGCCTTGGATATAGGTGGCAACAATCAAAGAGATAAAAATCCAACAAACTTCTAATTTTCAGGAATTTGTTGGAAGTCATTAATAAATTGTTTCCACCTCATTGCATGAGGCCTTTGATGAAGATAAAAATTAGGTACAAGTGTCCCTTGAAATCTAACTGATCCTTTATAATCCATTCAAATCCTCCTTGATAGGTGGCAACCTCCCAACAAGGCGAATATCAAAATCATGACTGCTACAGGAAATTTCGTAGCGCCGCTGTGAAACAGTTATGCACATTCAGTAACACCACTTATATGTCTAATATCTCTCAAAAAATAACACATTTTGAAAAACTAAGAGAGTTTTTTGTTATTTGGTATGTGATGAACAAAAACCTCCTCCATTTTTAAAAAATACCTTCTCATTTTTTCATAATCCAAGTTTTAAGTTAGTCACTCAAAACTGGCAGAAGCGTCCTTGCAAAATAACTCTACACAATTTGGTCTCTGTCAAAATTTCGGTAGCGCCCGCCTGTGTGGTGCCATCATAATTCACAACTACATCAATTCAACATTGTCATATTTGGTAACATCTGACATGAAAACGGATTTGGTAACAACCTATGGAATTCATAGCGCCATCATTACACTGCTTAACAGATTTGGTAGCATTTTCGGTAGTAAAATGGTAGACCATGCTATATATACAATTACTCAGCGCCATGACGCTATGGAATGTTTTTTCTCTTCTGTATGATGAGACTAATCAAGAAATTTGATTTGATAGGTTAGAAGCTTGTATATTCATGTAGAAGTTATTTAGTTTCTTATGGAGAGGCATGCCTCTTATGGCTGTGAATTCTTGTGCTAACAGTATGGAATAGAGATTTGGCGGTTTACTCGGAGGGGGGGGGGTAGGCGGTAAGTGGTATTGAGCAATGGGGGTCCGAGTTA
>ML790341.1:0-25154 GCA_009831015.1 Picea engelmannii | reverse complement strand
TCATAATGTTATTTACATTCATCAACCTTCTTCATAAGGTCCATTCACATTTTCATCATGCTTTAGCATGGTAATTCCTATATTAGGATTAATTACAAATTTGGGGGAAACAGGGTGTTACAATTCCCTCCCCCTTAAAGGAATACCGTCCTCGGTGTTCTTTCTTAAAACACATGTCATGCCTTTCTTATTAGGCCACTTCAGAAGTCTTGATCTTCGTCATCTTCCTTCAATAATTCCTGGACAACAAGCACATTAATTCACAATTTTGTGCAAAAACATCTTACTGATGTTCAAATTTCAAAAGAAAAAGAAAATTTCATATTCTTAGCACAATACTTATCTGTGCAGTTCATGGATCTGTATCCACATGGAAATTTTGTTATCCATGCTCATCATCCTCCTTGACCTACCCATTGGATGCATAATTCCAATTGAATAGCTCACAAAAGGCATCATAATTTAATCTTTCTTTCCAAGGTTTTCCCCGCACGGGAAACTACCCACTGTGTGCATTATTCCAATAGTTTTCAAAAATTATTAAGGTCTCCTCTTCCTTGAGGTCACTCACCCTCCAGGCCCAGGCTCAGGCATCCCCTTCACTGTTATACTATCCCTCGGGCGATCCATCTTTCCCTACCAAGGTTTTCTCGCACAGGAAGAATTTTAGAGACTCTATCAAGTCTTAAGTCAAGGCGTCCCTCGTACTTGCTCTGCCGAGGCATCCCTCTGGCTGGTGTTACCTCAACACAATTTTATTTCAAGCGATCATGACTCATCACAGGGTTTTCATGGCTTAGTAGTATTCATGTTCATCACCTTCATTTTTTACAGCCTTCAATTGTTCCTTTCTGAACATGTCTTTTCTTCTCACCTGTATCACAGGTATACAAAATTCATGAGACATCATCATAAATCATAACTTTCAGAATTTTATTGCAAACCTGTCACCCACATATTTATCAAGTCTCACGATTTGTTTTCATATTTGTCCCGCTCAGGAACCAGACTCATAATTATGGGACTTTCCTTCCCATAACATTTTTGGTCAGCAGGAAATTGGCCTTCCTTATGGGCTTACAACATTGCCATATCCAAGACTCCTTCTTCTGCATTCATTCCTCAGCTAATCAAGTTGTCAGTTCTCATGTACTTACATTTTATTGCACATTTACAACATCGTCACAACAATTTCAGAATTGTGCATACTAACAATCAAATTCACTTTCTCAAAATGAAATAACATCCCTTGCAGTTTGGCTCAGCAGGCAATCGTTCTTTCCTATGGGCTTACCTTACTGCCATATCCATGACCCTCTGCTTCCTGCAATTCATTCCTCAATCAGCCAAAAAAATTGTTAGATTTTCCATGTACATATATATATACATATAACTTTATATTCAAATGTAATTCAACATTCCAAGGAGTTTTAACAACTGTGCCACTATCCTTGGACACATTCATACTCAATGCATTCTTGCATTGATTTCAAGTTCGTCACACTTTAGGACCGGTTCTTGGTCATGGGGTGTTGGGATTTAACCGATCCTCTCCTCATATGGTTTACTCGTTTTCATTCATTCTTACAACAGAATCCACGCTTCCTGTTATAGGCCGATCACAATCCCCAAATTAGTACATATTATACTTAAAAGTTCCGCATGAATGCGGCCACGCATTATGACTTCAGTAATAACCATGGTGCCAATACTCATGGCCACCCACATTGGATTTTCTCTAACACCTATTCCTCGTGAGTAAAAATGTTGGAAGGTCCTCCTTCCTCAATGAGAAATCCATTGTCTGTCCTTTATGAAAATATGAATTTCCTGGAAGTAATTCCATGCAACGTGCTATCTATGAGCACCTTTTGTTTCCAATCATTCCTCGATTGATCCATGTGTTCATGACATATCAGTTCATGAATTCTTCTGAGGGTTACAACCAGTGGTTACTACCAGAGGTTCATACCTCCATTATTCAGGTTTTCTTTTTCGAACCATTCCCTGCTCAGGTATCCAAGGCATACAACTGCCCTTTCAATTCTCAGGTATAACATGCAATAATAAATATTTCGGAAGGGGTTATTACCAAATCCCTTCATACCCTGTGCCACACAGGCAAGAATATCTTTATACCTGTTCTTGGTTGCTTGCACCCTTTCTCTGTCCTCTATCTTATCAGTAGTACTTTAGCGAGATTTCCACAATCCCGTCAACAACCTTTCGACCGCAGCCTTTCCATGGTCACCCTCTACTTGAGGTTGTTCATTATTGGCAACTGTCTTTCTCAATAGTTCCAATATTATTCCTTTCTACAAATGACATACACCATAGGCATATTAATTGTCATTTAAATTGAAATGCAAATATCATAGCGTTTAATTAATAAAAACATTTGCAGGCATGTCTAGCATATCTGTATGCACTTCATCACATTATCCTTAATGTTTTTCATGAGTATGCCACAACAATTCTCAATCATTTTCACAGCATTACAACCATCATTATTTTGGTGTCAAATCATTTTTGTTCATCAATGTACTAACTTCCTCATTCCATAGAAACGTAATGCACGGCAAGGAAAGAATTGAGGGCTCTCTCTTTCCTCCAATTCTTTCTTCATCGCCTGGGGATTTTAATCCCAGTCAAGTTATCTCTAAGGTCTCACTGCCTTTCCTTAATCATAGCTTCAACCAAGCTATATCAATTAAACGTACTCATTTATTCAGTTAATCATACTCAGGGGTTTACTGGCCTCCTACCAACCAAACTGGTTTCCACAACTGCTCTTTTTCTGAGAAGCCCTGGTTTAGGCCCATCCTAACTCTTAGGATACTTCAACATGCTTTAGTAGAAATTCTTTGTTTATAATGGGTCAGGAACATGTGCATCCTACACACTTCCATTAGGTTATCAGAATGGTCAATATTCGGTTATTAGTCTTCTATTACTTACATGATTTTTTTTTTCCAAAATGTAATCCAGGATTCTTATACATGGACAGGCCTGGCAGCTCATTGTCCAACCTTCAACAATTATCAGGGTTGTGACTCTGTTCTTCTGACAGAGACCTTATACAGTTCCTCCACCAGGAACTCCTTCAGCATGCAACTTCCTTGTTGCGGATCCATCACCAGCTGTGATGGCCTCAACCTTGAGTTAGCTTTTTAGTGGTCTACCAACTATTCCATTAAGGAATATAACATGCATCTTTGTTAACTTACATCTATGATGTACTTAACCGCTTTCATAATCCCAAGCCTTCATGTAGCTATCATAGTTATCTTTCATAGCCTACATACATTTCCATTTTTAAAATTAGTCATCTCAGGATCATTCACAGTCCTTCTCATTTTGATCTGCAAAGGCATAAACATTTGTCTCTTATCATGACAACAGAGCATCCTTGCTCGTTTACTCTTTCATTTACTTGTACTGGATTTTTCTGGGGATATGGAGTACATTCCCTTTAAGCTATCCTTCAAGACAGATCCTTCACGACTCTTCAGAACGGTGTCAACCATCTATCCATGGTATTCATTCAATTTTGGAAAGTGTAAGTCTTGCCTCACGTTTCACTCATCAGGGCCATCATGTTGGGCCTTTAGTATATTTATACTCCTACATCACACATGTGCATTACTTGCACGTTCTATATATCATTCATACCTCACTAGTATGAGTATCATGCTTCTTAATAGGCAGCTCCTCGGTGCATTAAACTCATGCACTATTCATCATACTGGCTTACACCCTTTCCTCACGCGACCACCGATGGTGGCCACGATCCGAATTAAAAAGGCGCTTCGCATTTCGCAATTTCAAAATTCCCGTTGCAAGGAATTATGTTTCCTTGATTCCCGAAATCCGAAAACTCGAAAGACCAAGGCTAAGGTTTTCTCGTCTCTTTCATCTACATGACCCTTTGCTCGGAATCTTGGGTCAATTCTCAGACACACGTCAGGATCCCGTATTTCGGCGAATCCGTGGACAACGCTCCACCGTTTCCCAAACTTTTATTCTATGCGGGCCCGACAAGTCTGGATCCCATGGTCTAGATCTCTCCGACAATCATCGGTCCTGATTAACTCGATGATTTACCTGGCACGACTTTGGGAAGTCTACGCTTCCATTTTCCCCATAGAAGAAACCTCAAAGCTCTAGATCAATGGCTCTCGTTGATTCCAATCTAACATATATTATTCCTCCTGAGCTTATGAGTGATGAGAGGTTATCATCCTTTTTCTTCCCCACTGATTAATTAGGTCTAACGGTCACCAACAACTCTCCAACCGACGGTTGTGATTATGTCGTGATTTCGCATTTCACGACTTCGGGACTTCTATTATGGAGAACCTTGAATCCTTTGATCTCCATAATTGAAAAATCCTCTCTGGACGATCAATGGTCCAATTCGCTCCTTGATCATCGGCTATGATCTTTTCACGAATTTCTTATTGCCTCTCCCAAGCCCTTTTGGTCTTGCGAAATCTCGGTATCTCCTTGCAACTAACCAGTGTGCTACTTCCTGAGATCGAACAACCCGAAATGTTTCGGTTCTTTCTGAACGGATCTTAACTCTAGATCCCATCCAATCTTCAAAATTCTTTTCTGAAGGATTTCTCCTGCTATATCTTCTGAGATTTTAAGTTACTTACAGGACTAATCTCATAGTCCCAACTCATACAGGTGTTATCCTCTCTTTATGAAAATTACCAACAAGGGTCACTCTTGGGAATTAGCAATAGTCCCTAAAGGACTCCTTAAACAGGTTATCCTCACTGTCGATTCTAACCATTATAGGTTAGGTAAATCTGACCCTACATATTTTCATTAGTCCTCTCAATCACGAGGAATTATATGCTCAGAGTTTAGTCTCTTAATAATACAGTGGTCATAACTTTCTAAGGATCCTACCAATCCTTACCAGATTTCCCAAACCATGAAGGGGTTCTTCCTTTGGGTATTAATCCTTACCTAACCAGCCATCTTAATTGCAAGAGACTCTACCTGCTTTAGTAGGTAACCATCGTTACACTAAATCAGAACAACTCAGTTCATGTCCCTTGTCCGACTCGTGCAGCTTCATAGAATAATTTATTTCACCGTTGTTATTTGCACTCAGATCTTATCCGTAATAATGATCAGTGCACCCTTACTCCTATGAGAGTAGTTACCATTTTTACAGAGGGGTTATAGAAATTTCCAAATTATATTTTCATTCTACAGTCCTCCTCCTTAAAGAGAAACACGGATAACAATATCTTCTAACGTGGCTCATGCCTGAGCCCAAGTAGGCCAAGTGTTGTAACCATGCTCTGATACCACTTTGTCACATACCCATTACCTAAATCGGATTTTTCCGGTCTTCTACCGAATCAAAAGCCCTAAATATCCATGGAGGCCCAGCGTAAGCTGGCCCTTTCTCTCTCTCTGTTCCCATGTAATCTTGGGTCACGATCACAGTCCAAATAAACACAGTGTCTTTGGTATTTCGCGTATCGGCGCTATGGTAATGTTAAACCGTTCGTCTCCGCAACCGCAAAACCCCGACAGGGCGAGCGACCGGCCAATAGGAACAGGCCCCGTTGCACAATTAAGTGGAATATAGGTGGAAGAGGGGGAGGTGCAACACGGTAGTCGACAGGACAGGAGGGGGCCCCACTTCACACGCCACACTATTCCGGACACCCCCCCCCCCATTAAAGGTAGAATGGCAAGGAGGGTCCAGAATCCACCTGAGCGCCGTTGATCATGATGGATTAATCTTGACCATTCGAGAGTTGCGAGTCCAATTCTGGACCCCCCCCCATTAAAGGCAGAATGGTAAGGGGGCTCTGGAATGCATCCTCAGTCGTAGATTTGGGTGGGTGTAATCTGTCCATCCAGATATGCTCGCTACTTACACTAATGCGCATTCACACCCCAGCGTAAAACTGGCATCTCTTCTTCTCATCGGACGGTCATTACGGACCCTGAGATTTCCCAAAGGAATCTTGTTCGTTCATAGGGACTTAGACACATGCTATCATCTCGACATTATGGGTCAGGATTTGTCAAGGCAAGAGCCTAATTTTTTTTCAACGGAACTTGCGAATCCCCGATTTCCCGAAACGGGTAATCTCTCCACATGTCACCTCCTTCAATCGGACAGTCCACAACTACTTCGGGGTTTCCACCATGGAAAGTCCCGATCCCTTGTCACCAGGACTCCCGATCTCATGATTCTCAATTTCCTGAAATGGGAGATCTCATGACGCGTGGCCTCCGTCAATCAGACGGCTCAAATCTATTCCAGGGTTTTCACCTTGGAAAATCCTGAACTCTTGTCAACAGAAATCCTGATTTCTCGACTTTTGGTTTCCCAAAATGGGATATCTCTTGACACGTGGCCTCCGCTAATAGGATGGCTTAGGTCTATTCCGGGGTTTTTCGCCCCTATACACTGGAGTCTTAACCCTCGGGTAACTTTTGCCAAATCCAACGGCTGTCGGGTTTTTCAGCCGAGATCTGATGGCTCATATCGGTTCCTACCCATGCATTCTTCCACGACTCCTCGGACGTAGAAAAATCGATGGTCCAGATATTTCCATGGACCCTGGGGATCTACGATCCCAATTTCTTCGTTACCCACGAAGTCATAGAGAAACCAAATGGTAAGGAATTTAACCCCCTACTTTCTCCTACTAATCTAATGGTCGTGGGTGACAGCAGATTTCTCGACGGGATCTCATCCGTTGTTCACCATCTATCTAAGTTAAGGCCCTTAACTTTCCAGCTTCCTCTTACCAAATCTAACGGTCATGAGTGACCACAGATTTCCCGATGAAATCTCATCCGTCGATTCGTTACTTCATCCTTAGGCTACCATCTCAGGTTTTTCAAGAGGGTCATTCCTCTTCGTGCAGAGTTACTAAGGCCTTATGCCTTCACATTCTCTTTCCCAGTTCTTGATGGGCTTTTCAAGGAAGGTATCTCTATGGGGAGATTCACTTAGGGTACTATCTGAGGCAGATAAGGGTATCTTTCTCCCGAGGACCAGACATGAAGTCTGAATTAGATCAGTATGCATATAAATAACAATTTAAGAGAACATAAGCCATAAGTAGTCTTTCCATCTAAACATACAACTATCAGTATTGATCAAGACACCATATAGACATTCTTATAATGAAATCATTCACAGTTTCACATCTTATGAGCATAATTATCAGAATAAGCACACACACACACATATATATATATCAATATGCCAAAGGAAAAACACTTATCAGAGATAACACCAGGGTCAAGCAACTGCTGAGAGGGGTGCTCGTTTCCACCCAACCGTAGGCGTAGCGACTCCTAGAGGATTTACCACTAGCCACCCCCGAGCTAAGACCACGATGCTATGAGACTGCATCTATGTTTTCCAGTGACCAGGAGCGAAGGTTGCAATCCTTCCTCTCTGCTATAACTCACTTTGCATATTGCCAGAGTTCTCCCCTCGCGTCTGGCCCCCAATCGCTTCTACCCCACGCCTTATCCTCTTGCGAGGTTGCGTGTGGCGCGATTACCCTCGCGCTAATTAGGCCTGATGGCTCCACGGATGGGAGGTTCACCTCTCATCCCTCATTAAACCATCTACCTACCAGCCTGCGAGGAATTTAATTTGGGGCCAGCGATCCGCTTTTGGTTCTCCGAGCCAGTGGAGTCCAAATACGGTATTAATTCTCGGTGGAAGTTAATACCACCTTTACAGGTGCCCTCCACCGCCATCGTGGTCTCTTTTTCTGCACATCCCCTCTCAGCAGTTCTGCAATATAATTTCATAATGTTATTTACATTCATCGACCTTCTTCATAAGGTCCATTCACATTTTCATCATACTTTAGCATGGTAATTCCAATATTAGGATTAATTACAAATTTGGGGGAAACAGGGTGTTACATTCATTCCCTGTGTTTCAAATGAATTTGCAGATGTAACGAAAGGCTCATTTGTATCATTCATATCTGTTACAATATGCTTGAGATAACGTTCTCTGTTTATCCTGATTTTGTTGGGCTGTCCATTTTTAGGCAGCCACAAGTGAGACCAATCTGTGGAAAACTAACTGTGCAACTGTTCTAACCAATCTCTTCTAAAAAACAAGCCATAAACTTCAAGGATATCAACAACGATAATATCAAGTATCTGATGGACTTTAGAATTGGATGATAGTCTAATCAACACATTCTTAAGCTCACCAATTACTTTAACGTTTGTTCGATCTAGCTAAATGATTCTGAGATCAGAAGGTTTAACTTCTACATTAATTTTTTGGCATATAGATAGAGGCATCATGTTTGATGATGCACCAGAATCGACCATACAATTATGTACATTCCTATTAAAAATTTCAAAGGTTAACAAAAAGGGCGGGACATTTTTCTGAGTGTTAACAACAAAATTCTGCTGATTTTTTGTTGTTGTCCCTAAAACAATTTTTTCTACATTTGGTACAATTTTTCTTCTAAGTCCCTTTTGTCTAGAGGTTTAGATGTCTTTTTAGCTGGGACATTTTTAGCTACATTTGAATCAATTTCTGTTGATTTCTTCCTGCTAGGATCATTCTTTTTACTGTTTTCAATGATGCTTTGAAGCATTTTCTGCAAAATAAGGGGAAATTTCAGCAATTCAAAAACACAAATATTAGCCCTCAATTTTTGTAGATCTTGATTAAATTGTATTCTAAAACTAGGGATGCTAAGGTTTGTTTAATTTCATTTTGCTTTGACTGCTTCGAAAACACATTTTTACTTACTTCAGAAGGGGGTTTGTTTTGCGTTTTGCTTCTTGTGTTGTAGGGGTGGATAATTTTGAAATTTTCTTGGAAGATACTGTCTGACAAGTGACCGAAAATAAGGGAAGACGAGTCCTCCTCTTCTAGTAACTCTTCCTCAACTGCATCATCAATTTTTTTAGGAGGAACAAAAGCAAAATTATCATGTGCTTCTAAGATAGTTTGCAAAGCATACTATAAACTTTTGAAATTTAGACCTTCTATGGTCGGGTTTGGTCGGTTGGGAGGGAATGTCTTTCTGAAAGGAGGTTTGAAACTTCCTTTGCTTGTGGATGCCTCCTCGACTGATCTTTTCAAGTCAACAACCTGATTGGACAGTTTTTGGAAATCTTTCTACAAGCTCTCTAAGTCTAAAGTTTCTTGTTGATTTTTAGTTTGAGGAGGCCTAGTGAGAATTTCTATTTTCCTTTTGGAGGACGCGGATGTTTCAGCTTCACTATTAAGATTATCTTTTAAGCTCAATATGTCTTTCTCAATTTGACTTTCCTCCTCAAAGGCTTCTAACATGGTGTTTTTTTTTTATCTTTTAACCCATATGGCTATGTTATTGTGCAAGGATTTAGCATAATATGCAACAATTAAACTTTTTACAGGCATCGAATTAGCAGGGATTTTGTTCTTTAACGTCAGAAATCTTTGGTTAAAGTCCTTTACTTTTTCCTTAGTATTCATTTTTAAGATGGAGAGTTCCATAACCAAGACTTTCAGAGATTTATCATCACCAAATTTTTCCAAGAAACAAGTTTCGAACTTGTCCCAAGAGACGATGTTCTAGAGATGTTGAGAAAAATACCATGTGGAGCCATTTACCTCAAAAGTATAAGTAAATAATCTGCATACTACATCCTCGTGTTCAACATTCCAGAGTCTAATGGCCAAAATAAATTTCTTGATGTGATCCTCAGTGGATTTCTTTGAATATGGATCGAATTTAGGCAATCATTTC
Source organism: Picea engelmannii (assembly GCA_009831015.1). NCBI lineage: Eukaryota > Viridiplantae > Streptophyta > Pinopsida > Pinales > Pinaceae > Picea > Picea engelmannii. The sequence continues at coordinate 15,381 of ML790341.1, read as the reverse complement.
TCCAGATGCTTAGGTAATGGATGTTGGGGTCCAAGTATAGCCACAACATCTTGATCGAGCCAAGGTCTGGCGAGATTATTTTGGTTTTCCATGGGAGTTGGTGGTGTCGAAGGCTGAGATGGTTATGATGAAGAGTTTCCTTCGTCTGAAGACTCTCCTCGTGAAGAGGATGGATAAGAATCAGGTGGAGATGGTGGAATATTGGATCCTCCTTCTCTAGGGATGAGTGTTTCAGTAGGATTGGTAGTATTCCCACCTAAATGGTTTTGGGGCAGACCAGTAACTTGAAGTTGTTGTTGGATATCTCTGAAGTCAAGGGGATGATTAAGTGGCCTGTCGGGTTTTATGATATGGGCTAAGGCACTATGCGTTCTTATGAGTGACTGAAAAACAATTTCTTGGACATCGGTTCCTTAAGGAACTGGTGTCACTGGTTCAATGGGAATCTCAGGGTTATCGTTTGAGGTAGTTTCTGTTTCAAGTGTAACGTTATTGTTTGAGTGACTACACATTACGACAAAAGTGTGAGTGTGTGGGGGAGTAGTCTTCCGACGTCCACGTGCCATCATTTTAATTTAGGCCCTCCTTCTAGCACCATTTGTTGGCAGGCATAATTGACACACCATTAACTGGAAGGTCAAATCCAGACTGGAGTTGTCTAAATAACCCAAGTCGTTTGGGATGAAATGACATGACGGTTTTAATGTCTCTGTTAGCCAACTAAAGTTCTAAAAATAACAAAAGAAAGGAAACTAATCTAAAAAAGCTATAATACTAAGGATATAAATTTAATAATTAGAAATATCACAAAAGGAAGATGACTATGTGCATATGATTATAAACAATGTATATACAATTTTGCGACATTTACTTTATATCTTGCGAAATAGATGTTTTTTGGAAGTGTTTATGAAGTAGATAAATAAAGCACATACAATTTTTTTAATATTTAAAAACCTAGAGAACTAAAGAACACTAATTCAAAAACAATTGAAATAAGAATAGATTAACAGTCAAAGCTGATTGAAGCTATTCTTATTTCATTGATGAATAAAATAACTAAAGAACAAAAACATGAATAACTAACCTGTAATTAATACTCTAAACTGAGTCTATGTCCCTGCACAATTCAAGCTCCTAGTTGTCCTTCCTATGAGGAAAACCTGTAATAGAATGGTGCCAAGATTCCCAGAACAAACTCAAAGTTGTTTTGGAACAAGAATATAACAGTAAACAAATAAATATACAGATCTGGTGATCTTATAATGATGAACACTTATAATAAAATAAACTTAATACAAATCATTCATGTAATACACCATCCAATATCCAACATAAATCCACAATATTTAAATGAAATATTGATCACAGATGTAATATAGGAGAGTAAATTATGGATAGAATTAAAGTGCTGAAATAATATGAAATATCATACGATGATAAGACTAAAGCTGTATAAACGTATTAACATTCCATAAGATAAAGGAAAAACATAATGGGTAAGAGCCACACTGGTCTAAAGCCAAGGAGTGAACATATTCTCCATATCAGTCTTGAATGTCATATATCCATAATGTGTCCAAACCAAAGATGCCCTCACTACTAAGAGTGACCAGTATTTAAACTAGTTCAGGATTCAAATGCTCTTACAATACAAGATAGAGTTGAATCCACGAAAATCAAATAATATTACAAAAATAGTGAAACATAGAAACCACTCATGCATGAGTTGGTTTGTCAAAAATAAACCAAAGTTTTATAAACATAAAGAGGCAGAAACTATTTGAATAATTGAGAGTATAATTCAAGGTGTTTGATCCATGCACTCGACATCATAATCGTCCATTTCCTGTAGATAGCAAAACCAATTTGATATTCAGATAACAATACTAATTATTATTCAAAAGAGTCTGGCTACAGAATCATAGATTCTGTAGATACTCTTATTATTAGCAAATGAAATCAAATTAAATATCCCTATTTTATTTTTTTATAACAGAATGGGATAAAATGAAAAAAAAATCATTTTACAATCAGAAATTAGCAAAAGAAGGATGCGACAGTTCGGAATTTATAATGGCTTTGAAACTGGTTGTGTTTTTTATTATGATATTCCCAGACTTCTTGGATATTTTGTTTTCCCTCTCTGTGTGTGCCTTCAATTCAAAGCTCTCTCGTTCCAATAGGGCATTCTGAGCAGCCAAATGTTTAACCTGAGCCTGTAAGAGAGGAATATCTCTATAATAATGCTTTATCCAGTCGAGGCAGTTGTCACAGTGCACTGGGGTAATGGAAGACCGACGTGGAACAAAGTTGACAATGAGTGCTTCATTTTTACCTGTGGTTTGTTCCAGGTCATGACCGATACCTGGAAAACCTTCTTTTCCCTTGAGACACGGGGGTAAATTTGACACGAAGTCATACTTTTCAACCTGGGTAACAACCTCTTTCCTAGGACATTGATTTTTTGGGTCTTCAGAAGCCAAGAAATCGTTTATTTCCTGATATGAACACAGATCATCGATCTCGATCGGATCAATTGATCTCAAATGATTACTCTTTTGATTTCTTAGTTTTCTAGAAATTAAACGACTAGCCTTTTTATTCCTAAAATTTAAATCCAAACTCTTTTGTTTCTTTCCTCCAAATAAATTCTTCACATCAGGATTATCGTTATTGTTCACATTGGATTTGTTCATAGGCACAAGGTAATATTTTTATTTTAATTCGGTAATTACCTATTCCAAAGATCTTCTCGGTGAAAATCTACATGGTAATCCCTTATCCACAGGGGTTTCATCAACAATAGAGGTTGGTTCATTGAATTTAGAGCCATCAAGTGAATTAAAGACCTGACTTTCGATCATTGGTCTGTCCAAACTGGGGTTTATAATTAAATGAGGCCTAGTTGTATCATTGACCTGGGTGAAGCCATTTCGGATCAGGAAACCCTCCCAACTATCAACGATTTGCGACAGGTGAGAAACCAACAATATCTTAATGAGTCCGTGATGAAACAGACTAGATAGAGAATTTACACTTTGTCTCTTATATCACTTAGCCATTTTGTAAAGGCTCATTAATAGGTAAAAATGCATATGCAACTAAAAAACTATGAAAATCATAAGCAATCGAATGTGGTACAGAAAAACCAGCCCATATCAACCTTCACATGTAATGAACTATTTTAAAATTAAAACGAGATTGTGCCATCTAGGTTTTAGAAACAAAATGGGAATACCTTTTGTACAACATGTGGATTTGTGGGAAGCCATGAATAAACTCCATGGGACATCATCTATCTTAGCGTTCTTAAACCACTTTTCACCTTTCAATGGAAGTCTTGTTGCCCTGCTTAAGAAATCCTCTATTATTTCTAACTGTACATCCCCGGCCTTGGCTCTAAAACCGTCAAAAGTGTGTGAAAAATCCTGTACAACCTGGAGATTTTATCCTTCGAACTTCTTGAGGAACACATCCCACCCATAAGCCTTTAGGTCATCTATAAAATCGTCATGAGATAGGAGAGCTTGGCACCTGTTCGGCTCGATACGAACTACAAGTGTGATTGCCACTGTGAAAAGGATACAACATATATCACAAGGGATAGGTTTAGGTTTTGAACGAACGAGCAATAGAAAGAGGTCTAAGCGGACTGTAATGGCACGAAAAATGCAAATTTCGGGGACTATCATAACTTGGAAATGAGACTTAGGGAAAATGAAAAAACAGAGGGCTCGTAAAACTAAGAACCATATCCCACAATGAGTACAAAACCCCAATTCATATAATGAATGATCTCATTAATATTCAGGCCAACAAAGTGAATTGAAAACATAGGTACAACATGCCTATACCAATTGATATGAATGTCGATATGACAATTTAGCTCATGAAAACTATATCAACTGTTGACCAATGTTTTTGTGCATTTAACATTTCACAAATTAAATCAACAATAAACTATAGAACCAATGAAGTCAAAGTACCCATAATACATAAAGATTTCAATAATGTATTAATCAATAAGTTCATAATACTTGAGTTTAAACCATGTACGGGTGCCTTCTAAAACAATATTTCTAAGGTAAAAGATATGTAACCAATACCAAGTTTTATATTTAAATTCATGCTTATAGTCATGAATTTAAAACAAAACAAACAAAAACTCAATAAGGTAAGCTTAACCCAATCATCGCTTTGAAACTCAGAAACAAAAACATTTACAAATGAAAGGTGATGGCAGCTACAGAAAAACATAATCTCTGTGTGAGAACTTTGATTGTAAAAAGAATCAAAAATCATTGGTGGCTGCCAACAGGCTCGAGACTCCCTGCTAAAGATCGTAGGTAACATAATCAGTTATAATGGCCCTCATGGGCTTAACAACCAGTCGTTCAGATCCCCCCAGAGAGGTAATCCTCCATAAAGGTTGTGTATTGTTCGACCCTTATCTGACCCAGGATAACTGCAGAATAACCCCTGCAAGTAACCTATGTGGCACCTAAGCCAAGCAACTAAGCAACCAATGTATAACCAATGCATAGGCAAGTATTCGTAAGTCAGGTCCACTGTATGGGCAGGGTAGCAAAGCCTAAAACCTTGAAAGTACCACCTCTCACGGAGGTAAAGGCACTAGCAAGATTCCTAGATACTAATAGATCCCTAGAAATATCTCTGACGCTAAGAAGGTATCGGGGGGATATCCCTTCAACCAACCTCGTGTGACCTCGTGATTAACTCCAATGTGAGCGGAGTCTACTGATATTACCAATTATACAATGTATTTCTCCACTCCCTTTGTCAAACACATATGTTGATTTAATCGCCTTGGATAATTTTACTCACAAAATCCTATTCCAAGGCACTAAATCCTAAGCTGGTTTGTGCACCCTAGAAAATAAAATCGTGACTAATCAATTTTAAATTATAGCATTACTTTTAATGGCCGTGCTTACTCAAAAAGGTATGGTAGTGAAACTCATGATGTTATGACTCAACAAGTATAGTAAATATGAATACAATGCAAAGTCCTAACTTCAATTTTCAATGAATGATATGCTTCTTAAAACAAATGCAATTTTCAATTTCAACACTACAATTCTGAAGTAAAAATGCAATCTTTCATTACATGCACTAATCTACTGACAAAGATTCAAAATATCAAAATTCCAAGCAATGTAAAATGCCTAATATTTTTTTTTTCTCAAATATAAGAAAAAATGAAAATGCATGGACCGAACAACAACTTGATATATAGAAAATCTACTGTGTATAGAAAGAGATAACTCAAGTAGGATACTAAGGAGCGGAACACCCAGCCCAATGTACAAGGAAAATCAAAATGAAAAGGTGATGAGAAAGACTTCGCCCAAAAATTCAACCCCAGACAGGTTTCTTGTCATCCCATAGACACTTAACACTCACTAAAAAGACCCAAGAAGACTCAACAAACATCAAATCCCACCCAACAACCACCAAAACCAAAAAACAAGCAAACAAGTCTGATGTACGCAACTGTTCAAGGAAACAAAGCATATGTACGCAACTTGCAGTGGGAAAACAAGTGTTTATACGCGACTGTCAATCCAAAAGCCATGTATATGTTTCAAAAACAAATCTAGGCAAGGGAGAAGGATAAAAAACTTAGACCCGGAGTGACCATAAGCTGTCAAGAAATGATACGACAAGAAACACAATAGGAACAAGAGCAATCTAAGGATAAAAACACTCCAAACCCTAAGAAATAAGATTCAATCCCTAGTATGGTTGCCAATTCTGTTACGAGGAAACTCTCTCTATGGCTAGGGTAAACCAGAACAGACGGAAATGACTGCAAAACTCAACTCTATTCTCAAGTATGCTATATAAACAAATATTCTAGCAAGACATGATAAAAGGCCTACCTCGTCCAAACGTTCGATGAATTCCACCGTTGAGCACTTGACCCAAAGCAATATACCTACAACTAGTCCTCAACAACCAAGCAAAGCAAGCATATGGTGATAATAAATGATGTTAGCACATTCAATAGCATAATCCATTAATAAACATGACAAATATGCCCATGGAATAATAATTCAAATATTTGCAAGATATCAATTGGACGGGAAAAGAGTATTTCTATTAATATATGATCATCAAAAGTGGAAATGTTACAGACTTCCATGTTAGCACGGTTCAGAACTGAGAAACTAAGTTCCTTCCAACTGGGCCTCCACCAAAGGAAAGCTCATAAAAGAGAGACAATGGAACTCTCAATCAACAAGGGAAGAGCTTGGGGGTTGAACACTATGTTCAGAATTAACGGACAAAGGAATGCAGACTCAATATGAAGTAAATGATTTCTCCAAAGTAACTTTATTCTCAAAGTTGAATTCTTTCTCTTTATTTCCATAACTTGGAATTGGCCCATTTATAGCCTTCAAATAGAACTGAAGGGCCGAGTCAAAATGTTTCCAGTATATGGAAGTCCAAGGATCATAGATCTCCTGTCGTGACATGGAAACCCGACTCCATTTTTCATTTTGGGGCACAAATCCCAATGTATGTGGGTTGTAGTGGATCAACCTACGTATACACATGTTGTATAGTATTCAAGGAGCATACATGTGGAAAAAATGTATTTTTTAGCTCAAGAACTTGCAAAAAGGGATGACAACTCTACATAGGGAAATGGAAAAAGGCCTTATGTGCAAGATCACATAGGGTGAGGCAAATCTTGCTATAACAATATTACCAACTTGAATAGAATTTTACTTTTAGGGTGAGGCAAATCTTGATTTTGCCTCTTTTAAAACAAATCCTCATATTGATCCACCATTGGTTATTCAAGATCCTTGAGGCATTTATATATTGAATTCATAGTGAAGTTTTAACCCATCTCTAGGAAGGAGGTTGAAGTGGTGAAGCCCCTAGTCTTGTGTCCTTCATGTGTAAGCATGCTAGTTAAATAAATTAGAAGATTCATGACCCTACTAATAGCCTTTTCCTTGTTACCAACCTTCATATAAAAGTATTTTTCTTGTCCATCTTGTCATTTACAATGGTCAAGTGCTAGGATTCTTATTTCAATTAAATTTGTGGGCATAGTACACATTTTGACAACTTTCAATATAGTTATTATGAGTTGTTTGAATTACCTACAACCATTTTACTTTGGCTAAGTTGTGTCCCTAAGTTTGTTTTTGATTGAGATATGGTCATTACACCTTGCAAAGCAGTTGTTCTATATGATCACAACATTTGGAAATTTATTTCTCATTATCATGTTGAAATATGATTGCAGCACTAGAGGAAGACCCAACATAAACACATCCTCATTATCTCTTTTGAGAAGTACACCTCAATTAATATTTGAAGACAATAATTTGAGAGGCACCCTTGTTCCATCCATCTTGATGTGTTGAGCATGCTATATGTAGGTCCTTATCTAAATTTTGGTCCATAATCTTACTAATGCTAGCCAATAGTAAAATAGTAGTAGATATGGATTTTTGTAATCCACTATTTGTTTGGATTTGGACCCTATTACACCCCTAGGAAAGATCCCAACACTATTACTATTCACTGCCTTTTGTTATCACTCTGTAATTTCCCTTGGCTACGGGAGGGAAACCACATAGGTAACCATAGACCACTTTGGGCTTGGAAGCTGGCCTTTCCAAACCAGAGAGGGCTCTCTCAATGTAAATTAGGCTTAGTGGCCAGATCTAAAATAGAAATAAGGTTTTAAGATGTGGTGGATGGAAAAGGTGAAAAATATCCATTGGGCATGGAGTCTATTTTAAGGTAATGGGAACTATAAGTGACTGGTGGTGGAATTCTCAAGGAAGTAGAGGCAAGATAGTAGATGTCTTGAGTTATTCAAATTGTTGTAGTATGGGTGAGGGAGATAAATATAGAACCAAATGACTTTGGAGCATCAATCATAGGATGATTTCCAAAGAATTTTAGAGGAAAACATATGAAAGTACTCAAACAATATGAAAACAGAGCATAGAAATTGAATTCTGTAATCAGAAAATTGATGCTAAATATTGAAGAAATTTAACATCAAATGGAGAACTTTGATTCTTTGTGAGAACTTTGATTGTAAAAAGAATACAAAATCATTGGTGGCTGCCAATAGGCTCGAGACTCCCTGCTAAAGATCGGAGGTAGCATAATCAGTTATAACGGCCCTCGTGAGCTTAACAACCAGTCGGTCATATCCCCCCAGAGAGGTAATCCTCCATAAAGGTTGTGTGTTGTCCGACCCTTATCTAACCCAGGGTACCTACAGAATAACCCCTGCAAGTAACCTATGTGGCACCTCAGTCAAGAAACTAAGCAATCGATGTATAACCGATGCACATGCAAGCAGTCGTAAGTCAGGTCCACCGTATGGGCAGGGTAGAAAATCCCAAAACCTTGAAAGTACCGCCTCTCATGGAGGTAAAGGCACTAGTGAGATCCCCAGATACTAATAGATCCCCATAAATATCTCTAACGCTAAGAAGGTATCGGGGGGATATCCCTTCAACCAACCTCACGTGAACTCGTGATTAACTCCGATGTGAGCAGATCCTCCTGATATTACCAATTATACAATGGATTTATCCACTCCCTTTGTCAGACACATATGTTGATTTAATCGCCTTGGAGAATTTTACTCACAAAATCCTATTCCAAGGCACTAAATCCTCAGCTGGTTTGTGCACCCTAGAAATTAAAATCGTGACTATTCAATTTTAAATTATAGCGTTACTTTTAATGGCCATGCTTACTAAAAAATGTATGGTAGTGGAACTCATGATGTTATGACTCAGCAAGTATAGTAAATATGAATACAATGCAAAGTTCTAACTTCAATTTTCAATGAATTATATACTTCTTAAAACAAATGCAATTTTCAATTTCAACACTGCAATTTTGAAGTAAAAATGCAATCTTTCATTACATGCACTAAGTTAATGACAAATATTCAAAAGATCAAAATTACAAGAAATGTAAAATGCCTAATATTTTTTTTTATTTTCAAATATAAGAAAAAATGAAAATGCATGGACTGAACAACAACTTGATATATAAAAACTCTACTGTGCATAAAAAGAGATAACTCAAGTAGGATACCAAGGAGAAGAACAACCACACCAATGTACAAGGACAATCAAAATGAAAAGGTGAAGAGAAAGATTCCGCCCAAAAATTCAACCCCAGACAGGTTTCTTGTCATCCCATAGACACTTAACAGTCACTACAAAGACCCAAGAAGACTCAACAAACATCAAATCCCACCCAGCAACCACCAAACCCAAAAAACAAGAAAGTAAGTCTGATGTACGCGATTGTTCAAGGAAATAGAGCATATGTACGCAGCTTGCAGTGGGACAACACGTGTATATACACGACCATCAAGCCAAAAACCACGTATATGTTTCAAAAAAAAAACCAGGCAAGGGAGAAGGCTGAAAAACTGAGACCCAGAGTGAACATAGGCTGTCAAGCATTGATATGACAAGAAACACAATAGGAACGAGAGAAACCTAAGGAGAAAAACACTCCAAACCCTAAGAAATAATATTCAATCCCCAGTATGGTCGCCAATTCTGTTACGAGGAAAATCTCTCTATGGCTAGGGTAAAACACAAAAGACGGAAATGACTGCAGAACTCAACTCTATTCTCAAGTATGTTATGTAAACAAATATTCTAGCAAGACAGGATAAAAGGCCTACCTCGTATAGATGTTCGATGAAGTCCATCGTTGAGCACTTGACCCAAAGCAATATACCTACAACTAGTCCTCAACAACCAAGCAAAGCAAGCATATGGTGATAATAAATGATGTTATCACATTCAATAGCATAATCCATTAATAAACATGACAAATACACCCATGGAATAATAATTAAAATATTTGCAAGATATCAATTGGACGAGAAAATAGTATTTTTATTAATATATGATCAGCAGAAGTGAAAATGTTACAAATTTCCGTGTTAGCACAGTTCAGAAATGAGAAACTAAGTTCCTTCCAGTTGGGCCTCCACCACTTCAATCCTATGCCAAAGGAAAGATCATAAAAGAGAGACAATGGAACTCTCAATCAATAAGGGAAGAGCTTGGGGGCTGAACACTTTGTTCAGACTTAAAGTACAAAGGAATGCAGACTCAATATGAAGTAAATAATTTCTCCAGAACAACTTTGTTCTCAAAGTTGAATTCTTTCTCTTTCTTTCCATAACTCGGAATTGGCACATTTATAGCCTTCAAACAGAACTGAAGGCCCAAGTCAAAACATTTCCAATATATGGAAGGCCAAGGATCATAGATCTCCTGTCACGACATGGAAACCCGACTCCATTTTTCATTTTTGGGCACAAATCCCAATGTAAGTGGGTTGTAGTGGATCAACCTACGTATACGCATGCTTTATAGTAGTCAAGGAGCATACATGTGGAAAAAATGTATTTTTTAGCTCTGGAACTTGCAAAAAGGGATGATAAGTCTGCATAGGGAAATAGAAAAAGGCCTTCTGTGCAAGATCGCATAGGGTGAGGCAAATCTTGCTATAACAATATTACCAACTTGAATAAAATTTTACTTTTAGGGTGAGGCAAATCTTGATTTTCCCTCTTTTAAAACAAATCCTCATATTGATCCACCATTGGTTATTCAAGATCCTTGAGGCATTTATATATTGAATTCATAGTGAAGTTTTAACTCATCTCTAGGAAGGAGGTTGAAGTGGTGAAGCCCCTAGTCTTGTGTCGTGCATGTGTAAGTATGCTAGTTAAAGAAATCAGAAGATTCATGACCCTACTAATAGCCTTTTCCTTGTTACCAACCTTCATATAAAAGTATTTTTCTTGTCCATCTTGTCATGCACAATGGTTAAGTGCTAGGATTCTTATTTCAATTAAATTTGTGGGCATAGTACACATTTTGACAACTTTCAATATAGTTATTATGAGTCATTTGAATTAACTACAACAATTTTACTTTGGCTAAGTTGTGTCCCTACGTTTGTTTTTGATTGAGACATGGTCATTACACCTTGCAAAGAAGTTGTTTTGTGTGATCACAACATTTGGAAATTTATTTCTCATTATCATGTTGAAATATGATTGCAACACTAGAGGAAGACCCAACATAAACATATCCTCATTATCTCTTTTGAGAAGTACACCTCAAGTCATATTTGAAGACAACAATTTGAGAGGCACCCTTGTTCCATCCATCTTGATGTGTTGAGCATGCTATATGTAGGTCCTTATCTAAATATTGGTCCATAATCTTACTAATGCAAGCCAATAGTAAAATAGTAGTAGATATGGATTTTTGTAATCCACTATTTGTTTGGATTTGGACCCTATTACACCCCTAGGAAAGATCCCAACACTATTACTATTCACTGCCTTCTGTTATCACTCCGTAATTTCCCTTGGTCGCAGGAGGGAAACCACATAGGTAACCATAGACTACTTTGGGCTTGGAATCTGGCCTTTCCAAACTAGAGAGGGATCTCTCAATGTAAATTAGGCTCAGTGGCCGGATCTGAAATAGAAATAAGGTTTTAAGATGTGGTGGATGGAAAAGGTGAAAAATAATCCATTGGGCATGGAGTCTATTTTAAGGTAATGGGAACTATCAGTGACTGGTGGTGGAATTCTCAAGGAAGTAAAGGCAAGATAGTAGATGTTTTGAGTTATTCAAATTGTTGTAGTATGGGTGAGGGAAATAAATATAGAACCAAATGACTTTGGAGCATCAATCATAGGATGAATTCCAAATCATTTTAGAGGAAAACATATGAAATTACTCAACAAATATGAAAACTGAGCATAGCAAATGAATTCTGTAATCAGAAAATTGATGCTAAATACTGAAGAAATTTAACATCAAATGGAGAAAAATGAGAGAAAAAATATAAATAAAGATAATGAGGACACAAAACTCGAAAATTTCTACACAATAATCTATGGTAAGAGTAATTCTGGACTTCTTACTGATATTCCATTAAAACTCAAAATTACACAAGTGCTCAAAGAGATGTCTCTTCTATGATTTTTTCCAACCCCTTTAGTCAATCAGAATTACAAATTAATATAGAAAACACTCTTCCCCAATATGAGGAGGTCGAGCTCAACTACTTCCCAAAGTTAGATCTGGTTACAAAATTATAGAAACACGTTTAGAACTATCTGCTAGGAAATATGTATCAATTTTATGGAAAATAGGGGTCAAAGATAACATCATATATCTAGAATAATGATAGAGTTTAGAAAAAAGAGAGAGATTTTGTGAATGGTCTTGTTCTTCACAAAAGCCTCTTTCATTTTTCCAAAATTCCTCTCCAGAGTCTCGAGATCTGCACCCAAAGATAATGACTAAAACAAGAAATCATTAAATGTTTAAATATGAAAAATAGGTTGTAAAGATACATTTGAATCCTCCAAACCATGATACCTGTGAATAAAATGAGAGATTTTTTTGTGAATGGGATCTTTATTTCCAAAATCCTCTTTCATTTTTCCAAAATTCCTCTCCAACGTCTCAGGATCTGCGCCCAAAGATAATGACTAAAACAAAAAATCATTAAATGTTTAAATCTGAAAAATAGGCTATAAATATCCATTCAAATATTCCACACCATGACACCTATGAAGAAAATTAGAGAGGTTTTATTGAATGGTATTATGATTGACAAAATCCTCTTTCAGTTTTCAAAGATTCCTTTTCATTTGGTCAGAAACTGAGTTTGAAGTTGACTACAAAAACAATAATTTCCAAAACTTGGATAGCAAACTTGCACAACGAGTTTCTTTTTGACATTTTATTCTATTTTTTGGATTTGATTGATGGATGAAGGTCAATGATTGACATTTTTACACTTGAGATGATGATAAGCATCCCTAGGACCACTTCATTACCCTTTCAAACACTATTTTCTTCAACATCCTAATATATGTCAAATATTCTATTCAGAATTTGAACCTTGAGAAAATTATAGGACACTAACATTGGCTCTAATGGGGATGTTTTCCTCCCTGTAAGGCAGCAAGAACCCGCTGACCAAGTTATTTAATCCACTGGTTTGATCCTAACCTACAAACTGACCGATGTCTTTCTCCAACTAAAACCAAACCCACTCGTCAAACTGTATAGTGGAATCTGAAAAAAATGTTGCAAACTAAAAATTGAAATGAAAACTCACTACTGAAAAAAATGCTCAGAGTATTGAGCTTATTTACACACTTACCTACTCTAATTGTTGAATGAACTACCAAATCAAGTGACCAAGTTCCTTCATCCATTGGGTTGATCCTAACCTACAAACTGACCGATGTCTTTCTCCAACTGAAACAAAATTCACTCTTCAAACTGTATAGTGGAATATGAAAACAATGTTGCAATCTAAAAAATGAAATGAAAACTCACTACTGAAAAAGATGTTCAGAGTGTTGAGATTATTCACACACTAACTGCTGAATGAACTGCCAAATCAAATGAAATAAAAAACCCAATGTAACCATGCAAGCAATTTTTCCATTGTGTAAATTCTTTGCATGTCTTTGATCAGGAGAAAAATAAAAAAAACCAACTTGATGGAAACTAGAATAGAAGCTTGCAAACAAATTCAGTGTTGACAAAATCTGAAAAATCTAAAAATATGGGTCCACTTACAAATTCCAAGAACACTGCAAAAGGATCTTCAAGACAATGGAAATTGATGTCCTATTCAACCAAAATATTGTGACTATGATCTAGATGATCCACATACCATGGATGCAACCGTTCATCTGCATCCCTGCTTCCATGCAAATCCAACTGATGGTTGTCAAGCAAATGCTGAAAATCTGCATAAAATTGCTGTGATAACACCCTTGTTGGCAAGAATGTTATAACTAGTTTTGACATTAACTAACCATAATCTATATTTCCAGTCTTGCATCTAATCGTAGGCTGCAAATTTTGACTATTGAAACCATCCATAACATGCTACAAGGTCATGAAACACATGAGAAGGTTGCTGCAATTTGTTGTCAATTTGTTCCAATGAGACTATATGACCTTGCATTAGTTCACACTCCTTTGCTTCAGTGATGATTTTAAAGTTTTTCTTCGGGAACTCAAATGAAGAAAAACATAATGGCAAAGAATTACCTTCAACTGATTCACTATTTCTTCATATTCAATAACATAACTGGGAGATTACTGAAAATAATTATTTTCTGATGGAGAAAATGCAGATGGTTGCTCTAGAAAATCAATACAAAAATCACAACAAAATCAACATTCTGCTCATGATGAAAAGACTTAAAATTCAAATTAGTAGCAAATTTTTTTGGGACAACAACTTGTGTATCATCAAACTATTCATTATTTTCTACAAATACATCAGCATTAGAAACTTCAAGAAAATGCATGATCTCTTATTAACCCTATGCTCAAAATTCAAATCAGTTGTTTTTTGTTCATTGTCACTCTCATGTTCTTCTATATCCATTTTTTTGTCATCAATCTGATCTGGAAGCTTTCCACAATCTTGAAGGTTATCTTCCACTTCATGTGCATCAAGAAACATTGTGTCAAGGACATAAACTTCCTTTCCATGAGAAGAAAAGACAGATCCAAATGAAAGGATGTTGCATAACACAACATAGCAAGAACTTCTAGGTGTTGAATTTCTTTAGGCATATTTCAATACAAACCATAAAACCTTATGTTGAACATAGAGAATGTTTCATTACTCTGTCTCTTCATGGCACAGAACTCGAAAAGGTACTGATCAAATGATTTTCTCTCAACCCAAGATTTCAGAAAAATTTCTTTCATTTCCTCCCATGAGTTGATAGATTTACGCTATAAGTGTTTGAACCAGTATTTAGCATCTCCTTATAGTGACTGAGAAAAGCCTGTCATGCACACATCACCGTGCTCGATTTCAAAGAAATCTACAAAAAGCTCAAAAGCATGGATATGTTTCTCAGTTGTAGGGTTATCGGGTTCTCCATAAAATAGAGGTAGGTATTTATAGTGCTTTGGAGGAAAATCATGTAGGATATGAGGTAACCGAAGTGGTCTATATCTCTCTTTGATCTTTGAGGGTTGAGGCTTAAGCATAGGAGATACAATATTTTCTTGGGTATCTTGAGTCTTATCACATTGATCATGTACAGCATATAATTCGAATGAAATCTCTTGGTCAGGATCAGTTATGCAAGGAACATGAGATGTATTTACAACTTTAGAACAAGGATATACAAATGTAGATTTCTAGTCATCATTAGGATTTAGTAGGTAAAGACAAATTCTTTTAACATGTTCAGGAAAGGACAAGAGGTAATTGATGAAAAAGTAAGATATCTTGGAAAAAACTAAAGCTTTGATACCT
>ML790340.1:216424-229196 GCA_009831015.1 Picea engelmannii | reverse complement strand
GGATTAGTTAATATGTCCGAGCAATCTCCTGAATTTTTGTATCTGAAAATTTTCTTATGACTGAAATTTTATGCTTGAATTTATAACTAAATTGTTGTCTGTTCAATTTCTGAAGTTTTATGACTAAAATTTGACTGAATCTTACCCGTCTGAATGCATGCCTTGTTAGAATTTGCATGTCTTAAAAGTATTAAGGGTTCGGATTGGATGTAGTGCAACTTGCGTTAGGATTGGGCAACATAATTCGTGTATTAAAATTTATGTAGTCTAACATGCATGTTGGAAAATTTACTCGACCTTTAACGCTGATGCTCAATTCCATCATCACTGCACCTTTGGGAGCCAAGAAGGTCTCCATTTACTAAGAAAATTAGTACATAAAAATTGAGAAAGAAAGAAGGCTATAACAGTCTGGAGGAGGCTCATGTATCCCCAACGATACCCGAAAATTGCCAAATTTTGTTTTGTTTTACCAGTTGAAGAAGAAGATGTAAAAGGCATGTATTCAATTCTGTCTCTTCTCCTCCACAGTTACCAGAAGGTCGGATATCTACTAATATCCCGGGAAGACTTTAAAGAATCTTTAGGGGTTTGAACTGAGATTTTAAAAGAAGGCAGCAGAGAGTTATTTTTATCTTTTCGTTAAAAGCAAAGATGGGAGAAAAAGTGGGAGCAACGACTTCGAAGAGCAAGATACGATACGAGGGTATTTTTTACACCATCGACGCAGGGAACTCAAACATTTATTTATAGGATGGTTCGTTTTTGACCCTTTCGCTGGGATTTCTTGGTTTTCCCAATTTATTCTCTGTGCTTGGCAAATTTAATTTTGTTGGAGTGGAGCCCTGGCAGGATAAAAAAGAGGATTATATACTATATGAAATGAGACATGGGGGATAATTTGCAGTGGTAGATTAAGGTCCATTTCGCATAGACTGATATGTTGAATACGCTACACTTAATAGCAATGGCAGATTGAAATAAAGTAAGGGAAAATGAGAGCCAGTTGATCTTGTAGTCAAACTAGGGTAGATTGGCTGTGGATCTAACTATTGCCTTTTGGCACTGTTCAAATAGAGAATTTTGTTTGAAACAAAATCAGTGATCTTCAACTGCAATGTGTGGAGTTTAGCTCTGTCTTAAAGGACCTCTCCATCAACTAAGAAATCTTCTTCAGGATATTAGGCAGAGTTGATTTGTCTACATTTATTGTAGATTGTCAAATTAAAATAATTTTATGGCTAATTCAGACTTTATGCAAGAGGATGAGAATAGTTACATCCTCGATTAAATTGCCAAGTCAAAGTTCAATGTTGTTAGTATCCTCGAGAATGGAGAACATAGAGCCCGTTTGTGGCGTTGACTGTTTGTTAGCCGTGCCCTAGGCAGCTGTGATTGTTGTGAGTTTAAGCCTTCAAAATAAAGTGTATGACAGGACTTTATCATTCGTTAGTGAGGAGTAAAAACAAAAGACTCTCCAACAGAATAGAAAAATATTCTATTACCTTCCCGGAATTTATGAATATTCAATTACATTTCTGTAATTAATCTTGTTATTTACTGATGCGAGAGTGATTGCGAACTATAGTAATTAGAGTATGGTGATATTAGAATTATGTAATCCTTGAAGGCTCTGTCACCCTTGATGTTTTAAAAAAAAAAAAAATCCGATGCTATTTATTTTAAAGCCAGAATGATTATGAGCTGTAATAGTTAGAGTAATTGTGATTTTAATTAATTTGGGAAGCCTAGTTGGTGAGTTTTATCTCCTTAAAAGGGGATTTATTTCCTTTAATCATTTATTTAAAAGGGACTGTGTTATGTATTCATTTAAGAATGAGACTGTTATGCATTGATCATTGTGGTAAAGTATAAAGGTGATGTCCTTAAAATGTATTGTCTTGAATCACATAAGAGTAATGTTCTTGTATTATAAATCATAGGTAATGTTAGGGTTAGAAACACATCAATGTAATGTTGTGGATTATTTAGATTGCTGAGTTATGGTAAATTTATGTAGTGACATTGTTACCTTAATGTAATCTATTGTTATTGTAATATGTATGAAGAAATTTCATTAAAATATATTGTTGGAAATATGTAAAGGTAGTACTTTCTGCAATATAAAATAAGGATCTAAGGTTGGTGTTGATGACTTGATAGGTATTTAGTTTGTCATTTTAATTGCAAGTTTTTGTAAAATAAGATAATGTCAATGTTAATTTATTGTAATTCTATTGAAATTTCGTTGTTAGTGACGACACATAAAATGTAAGGTCTTGAACTAAGTATCATGGATTATTACATTTTGGTAAAGGGGGTTGCAATTACTTCAATTCACATTATTCTACGATTGTTTGGATATCTCGTCGATTAATAGAATTAATGGAGTAAGTGGTCTGAGATCATTGCCAATAGAGTCGTATGTGTTGTTTCCCTTGTGTACGCGCGCAGACACTTTTAAAACCAAAAAAAAAAAAAATCACTTGTTATAAGAGGTTTGACGTCGCGACGAATGAGAGGTCCATTACAACAGAGATTACTAGTTTCTGCCTGAGCAGTCGGCCAGGAGCCTATCTGAAATTCTCTCTCTCCGGGGCAGAGAACTAAGATTAAACGCCTTGCTTTCCTGTGAAGAAATAGTAAAATCTACTACTATGGATTCTTCCATCTGTGTTCGTACTGTACCTAACACAGTATGTCATTTAATGCTTCTAGTTACTTGTTGTGCGCCTTATGTATTCTTGTTGTGATCATTGTGGTTGTGTCTTGTTAGTCGTCGGCTGACGACGTAGAGTCAATTGTGTCTGTTTCCTTTTTACATGCGTGCACACACTTTTAAAAATAAAAATAAAAAAATTGCACCTGTTATCAGAGTTGTTGTCGTAACGAGGAGGATGTTACAAATTTGCATAATTGTTAAAATTTACAAGTTCGTCATTAGTTAAGTCATTTTATCAACCTAATAACATATAATATCAATCCTTGGTATGATACTATGAAAAGTTGAATCTTCAAATAAAATTTTATTACATCACTAAACATAATTTGAGTTCGTTGCCAAATAACCTTAATTAAGTAGCGATAACCTAATGTCCCCAAAGTTAGACAAAACTTCAATTAGAAACTAGCTAACTATCCCTATAAAACCTTAACCCTTACTATGTTATGGTACATAAATTACATCCATGATGTAACCGAAATCCAATAAAACTATCCAAAGACTAGAATTAGATAAAAGTAGAGGGATTTAAGCTACAACCACGATGAAATTCAAGTAATCTATTAATAATCGAATTCCAAATCAGGTGCCAAATTCATATCGGAGATTTCCAATCCATGTATTCGCTACTTAAGGTTTCTTATGCTAAAGTTGAAGGACAATTAACAAGTTCCTCAATCTTTTTAAAACTTTAAAAGGTACTCAAGATCCACTTTTTCTAAGGAGAAGGTACTCACCAATCATAACTGATACTACCAGAATTTCGAAGTCTCAAGAATCACCTTTCAAAATTTCTCAATAGTTATCCAATAAGTTATTCCTACCAACACGACCTTAATTTCAAACAGAGCAAATACATGTTTTAACCATGCTCTGGGTATTGTTACATTCAATTAACGATTTTTCAGCAATCACCTACTGAGAAGGGTTTGATTTAAAATGCTAAATTATTCCACCCACAAAAAAAATAATTTCTTACTTTAAAATTTCTTATTACCATGCTTAGACAGAAAGTCGAAACTATTATAGAACTAACTTTGTGCTGGGAGAACATATACAGAAATTCTCATTATCATTGAAACGATTAAAGAATCATTACAAGATCATCTACAACAAAACTTATATGTGACAGATCTAACATTATTGCTTCTGATTGCTTTAGTTACACGACACAATTTTTCAGTATCATGGGAATTGAAATCATTCTTTCAAAGAATTACAGTTAACACAATTTTTGTATAAAAACCTTGATTCGTAAGGGAATATACAACGAAAACTTCATATGAATTTGTGATACAAAATTACAATTTTTTATTTTATTTCTCATTGCAGATTTAATAACAATACCCATAAATTTAACAACAATAAAATGATTGAAATAAAATAGCATAACCTATTGTTGTTGAATCTTGAAGTTGAACTTCCAAATTTGAAATAGATTCACAAAGCTCACCTTCTCAATCGAGTGACCTCACTGATACCTACCAAACAACGTTAGGGGTACTCTTCTTTTGCCTTATCCCCATGAGCTACAAAGAGGACACACAGAGAAAACTGGAAATCAATAGCACAAAACTTTTCCTCCCAAGGAAGAGCCTCCACTCTTTACACAAGTTTTGTAACCCAACTCTCAACAAGTAAACTAGTTCATAAACATTTTGGCAGCGTAATCTTATTTCCAAAAATAATATCTTCTCCCTTCTTCTCTAATTCTTTTATAAAAAAAATTCAATGACATATGTACTCTCATGTACAATAACTAATTTTTAATAATTTAATTAATTATTTTTCACCCACACCACTTGTCACACTCTCCCAAAGTTCCACATGTAAATTCTTTTTTAATTTTATTTAATTAGGCATTTTCTCTCACATTCCCCAATTTGTTCATTTTTTTCTCTTAGTTGTCCCTTAGTTCCTCAATCCTTCATTTACTTTGTGTCCCCTAACTAGATTTTAGTTTGATTTGGATTAGGAGTCTACTTTTAGTTAGGATTAGTGGTTGATTGACTCAAGATGTTACTCTATGTGGACCACCTATTCTCTCATGTTTTAATTTATTCTTATTTAAAATCCCTTTTATTATTTTAATGCACACATGTGCATTATACCCCACTTTATTCTTGTTTCTTCTTTAACTTAATTTGCTAGTCTAATTCCCTTCATTCCCTTTTTATGTTTTAATTTAGCCAAACATCTTATACTTAGACTCTTGTTATATTTATTAGTTATAATTTAATAACTAATTAAATAATATATTCTAACAACGTCTATACCTTTTTCTTATATTTTTTCTAGTCCATCTAGATTTTTGTTGACTCACTTGTTTGTTTACATGACATGCCCTTCAAGACACATCTATGTGTTCCGAGGGTGCCGCAGTCCTTGACTAGTTTGGAAGTTTGTCAAATGCTTGGATTCAACACCCCACTCGGTCAACCTTGTGAGAGACCAATGGTTGTCTAAGGAATAAGGATTTCTCCTTATTGCACGCCCCTTAGAATTCTTCATGAGAAATTGCCTCAGTCTGCCATCATGGCATAATGGACCTCTCGAACTAGATAATCGTTAACCTACAATTCAAATCATGGTGAGAGTGTTAGTAGGATGTGACAGGGAAGTTGCCACACCTCTCCCTCATCTGTGTGGCTTTTGTGTATGACTCAATTATTCGATATGTGAGTTGGATTAACAAGCGTCACCAAGCTTGTATCTACTTAAAAGAACAATGTTAATAATCCATATACATAGAATCCATATTGAAATCATCATATAATGCATACATGTAAATCAATAATCAAGACTCAAACCAAATACAAATCCACTCCCTGAATCAATTCAGAGTCAAAGAAAGTTCGTTGATGCCATCGACATATTCAACCTGTGATGTATCCTGCACACTCAAGAGAACTCATCAATAATACCTGTCAATATATATACCTAGAAATTTAATTATAATCATAATGACATCATAATATAACTCATAATAAAATCATAATTATAATGTATCATAATCGGATTACTTTCTCACTAGTGTCCTGAAAGAATAAGTCAATATAAAACATGCTCAGTGGAACTGGATGTTACATACACCCCCTCTTGTTTTAAACTTTGTCCCAAAGTTTGTACAATTTAAACGAAAGTAATAAATGTATCTAAAAAAATTATAAATATCCAATCTATCAAACAAATACATAATGTTTTTACGCATCTCATATGTGTTCTCCCATGTAGCCAAGTGTGGACTATAATTGTCCCACCAGACCTTGACCTGATCAACTATTCTATGTCGTAGTTGTCAAGTGTGATGGAACAGTATGCGGATTTGTTCCGCCATGAGACAAACCTCACCTGACACTTACAAAGAAATCAAGTCAATAGCATGTGATAGATCTGAAATATAATGTCAAAAAACAGATACATGAAATACATCTTGCATACGTCTCAAAGAATCAAGAAAGGATAGCCAATATTCCATGGGTCCCTTCCTTTCTACAACTTTGAAAGGCCCCACAAACCTGAGAGAGTTTATCACCCTTCCCAAACTTGATCAAACTCTTATGTAGTTTCACCCATAAGAAAACTTTATCTCCAGCCTCATAACAAAGTCAATGTGATGCACATCAACATAACTCTTATGTTGATATTGTCTTCTTTAATCATTTTTCTTATCATTCACATTTTTTCTTCCATTTCTTGGACAAATTCCGGTCCCACCAAGACCCTATACTAGATTTGATCCCGACTTAGAGGTGTCTGACACGTTCATCCCTAAAGGAACTCAAAAGACGCCATCTTAATCATACTTTGATAACTGTTGTTGTACACAAAGTCTACCAATGGTAAGAATTCTTTCCAATGTTTCCGTTGATCCACTACATACATACAAAACATATACTCTAAAATATGATTCGTTCTTTCATTTTTTCCATCTGTCTCAGGGTGATATGTTGTGCTAAAATTCAATTGCATTCCCAAATCCCCTTGGAAAATAGTCCAGAATCGTCCAGTAAACACCAATCCTTGACCAAATATAATATTTCTTGGTACACCATGCAATATCACAATATCACTATTTTTTTTTTATCTATGTCCGAAGCCTAATACGTAGTACACACTAGAATAAAGTCTGCACTCTTCGTCATAGTGTCAATGAATTGAAAAATAGAATTGTGTCTCCTTTCCATCCGTGGCAATCCAACAATAAAATCCATTGAAATGACTTCCCATTTTGCTTCAGGAATTTTGTGTAGCTGTAACAATCCTGCTAGATGTTTATGCTCATCCATCACTTGCCAACATTCGAGACATATTGCGACATAATTAACTATGTCAGTCTTCATTCCTTTCCAAAAGAATAAATGCTTAAGGTCTACCTGCATCTTCGTGACTCCAAGACGAGCCATGTATGCTTCTTTATGATCTTCATTTAAAATAAAAATCCTTAATTCATTGTAAGGTGGTACATAAATCTTGTTGTTATACCTCAATAATCCGTCACTGTCAAATGAATAACCTTCATACCTTGGTAGCATCATGGTATCTTTTCTGGTATTATCCTTAGAATATTTTCTCAAAGATTCACCTTAAGAGGTCTTACTGAGAATATGAGTGGTCTCCAACTCAATGCATTTGCTACTATGTTCTTTGTTTCTTTAATGTAAGTAATCTCGAAGTCATATTCACTAAGAAGTTATGAAAATGCCTTTGTTGCACATTCAAGTCACTCTGAGTAAAAATATGTTGTAATCCACTCTGATAAGTTTTTAGATCAATTTTTTGTCCAATCAGATAATGTCTCCAAACTCGTAAGGCATATTGTAACATCTCACTACATTGAGTACACTCTTATTTACATATTCTTTGAGGACACTTGCATGCAAGTGATCCTGTTATGGTATATTAGGATTTTGTTTCGATTATGATTTATATATGATTATGATTATGTATTGTGACTTATTGTTAATGTTATTTATATATATTGGCAGATACTATTGACGAATCGTCCTTAATGTGCAGGACACATGACATGTTATGGATGTTGATTGCATCGATGGACTTCCTTGGATTCTGGATTGAGTCATGGAGTGGATTGTATTTATTTGAGTATTTCATTCTACACACATATGATGTATGATTGATTTCAGTATGATTTATGTATATGGATCATTGACATTGTTTTTGTCAGTGGATGCAGGCTTGAAGATGCTTGCTAATCTGAATCACATAAGGAGTAAGGGGGGCATGCACATAAACCATACATTTGAGGAAGAGGTGTGGAAACATCCATGTCACAACCTACTATCACTCCCACCATGGTCTAAGTTGTAGGTTAACAATTACCTATTTTGAGAGGTTTTTGATGTCGTGAGGGGGTACTGAGACAATCGTTGATGAATATTATAAGGGGAACACAATAAGGCATATTCCTTATTCCTTTGAAACCCTTAGTCTCTCACAAGGTCGGACAAGTGGAGTGTTGACTCCAAGGGTCAGATAAACTTCCAAAACAAGTCTAAGGTGAGTGGCATCGTTGGATAATGGAGGTGTGTCTTGAAGGGAATATCTCATAATTAAACTTTAGTCAATAAATCTAGGTGGCCTAGAAAACATTGAAATGATTATAGCTTGTTGGATTAAAATAATTAATTAAACAATAGATTATTAATTATAAATCATAACAAAAGTCTAACCCTAAGTATAAACCTAGATTAAGTAAAGGACTAAATGAGTTAAATATTTCAGATAAATCAATTTCTAGGAAAAAGTAAGTAAAATCTAAAGATTTGATAAAATGTGCATGCATGCATGAAATTAATAAAAATAGGATTTTTAAATAGAAATAAAAAATAATTTGAGAGAATGAGTGTACATAGAATAGAATATTGAGTCAACCTACCACTAGTATAACTAGAAGAAGACTCTTAATCCAACTCTAACTAATATCTAGTCAAGAGATACTCATTAAATGAGAATTTGGGGAACAAAGGAACAAGTAAGAGAGAAAATAGGAACACATTGGGGAAAGTAACGCAATTTGGATTTTAAATAAAATAAAAATTGGTAATTACTTGTGGAGCTTGGGGAGACTGAAAAGTGTGTGGGTGAATAATAATAATTAATTTAAACTAAAAAATTAATTATTGTGCATGAGGACATGTGTTAGTGACCAAAGTTTCTATAAAACAAATGATATAGAAGGGAAAAAGGGCTGACCTGGTTAGCATTGTTATATTGCCAATTTTTTATCACACTATGTTTTACTTGTAAGAGTTGGGATACCAAGATTGTAAAAAGAGTGGAAGCTCTTTCTTGCGAGGCAAGTCTTGGAGATATTGTTTGTTGGTTTTTTTTGTGTGGCCCCTTTGTGGCTCGGGGGAGTAAGGCGGAAGAAGAGTACCCCTAACATTGGTTGGGGATACCAGGGTAGTCACTGGATTAGCAAGCGAGGTAAGGAATAATGTTGCGTAGGATCTAATACTAAAGTACTTACCAAAATTGTTATTTCTCCTTTGGATACGGTATTTTACTATTTTAGTATTGGTAATTGAAAGATGATTGATGTGAAATTTATAATCACATAGATGAAAGAGGATATTCAATTTATTAATTGTAAATGGGAATGTATACTTGTGAAGTAAATGGATGGTTGAATTATTTTGATAAGATATTCCGGTTCATATTTATGTAATTGTTAATGGATAAAATTAGAGATATTTCTCTTGTAGAAATCATATTATAACTGTTGAAGTATGGATTATTAATAGAACTCAAAGGAACTCAGATTGATGAGTAATTAACATTGAAACATCGTAATGGTGTATCTGATCTTTCTTTGTATTAATTTCTTGCAGTTGATTTATGAATTAAAAAGAATATTTTGTACAAAAAAATGCTCAAAATTTAAAGGGTTTTTTGTTGAAACGATGATTTCATTAGTGGGTTGGAATGAATTATTATAGTGACATATGACTTTGCTTAAAGGATTTCCTCATTAAATTCAAATTTTTAAATAGTTGTAGATTGTACTCTGATAGCGTTTACCTTGTTTTTAAAGATAAAGTTCATAAATCAGAAGCACACCCCTATCACACTCGAAATTGAATTTGATCAGTTTTTATTTTGATTAGTCATATTTTCCTTAGATTTAGTCACAGTCCTAAAATGTTACTATACAAATCTAATCGCATCAGAAACCTAGGTTCCACTAAGGAATTGTTCTTCCTGTCAGAGATATTGGGATTGCATAATAGTTGCAAAACCTATATCTTTCCTTTTCTGAAACAACATGTAAATGATTTATCCCTTTTTCCCTTGACAACTTTGCTTGTGACCACAGGATAGAACCTAGCATTGGGAAAAAAGGTGATATATGGAACTATAGGACTCCGATGATCTGAAGGATTCAACAACTACAACACTTTCTTTCACCATGATTGTTATCAGATGAACTTGATCATAAAGAGAGCTTGATAACCAATTGTAGGTTCTACTCTATACTTGTACCCTCCTTCATCAATTATTATGACTTTAATCGGATGACTGACAGGATTTATCCTCACACGAGAATCTATCGTGGAGATCTATTCCAAAACTTTGGGCTTCAGATTTTCTGTGCACCAACAACCTTGAACTAATTCATCTGGATCGTCAAACCGCCAAAGGGCTTGGGGATCTAGTAGTTCACGCTCTCCTTTGATCAGCAATTGACATTCACTGCATACTTTGGGACTCTGGGAGTTCCTTACCTTTCTTTACCATTTTATTAAGTAAATAATCCAATATTGATGCATTCATAAATGAAAATATAGAAGCATACAAACTCTATGTTGAATTATGAAACTTTGAATAACCATCATCAAATGTATAAATAAATAACTGCAGATATATTCAGGCATTCAACCTTTTTCTTGAGCGAGTAACAACTATAGAATGAATGCTTCAAACTATGAAAAATAATTAAATTTTCTATTCAGGTTTAGTAAAGTTATTTTCTTTTGTTTTTAGTAAGATAAGAAAGCCTACCAATGATGGAATTCTTAGGAGTATTTAGAGCCTTGCTTTATTATTTTCATTTTTCTTTTCAAACTTCTTACAACAAAGCAAACGACACAAGATATTGTTTAATGTTCAAGTGATTGTATAAATGGATTTATATTTTATTGCAAAACATGAATATGGAAACTTCAAACCAACTCACACATTTTTTATTAGTCTTAATATCTAGATAGTGTTATTCACAACAATAGCCATAGGGTTCACATATTTTTATGTGATATTATACATTACACTAGTGTGATATTAAGAATCATATTGTTTTCAGCTTAGGAATAAAAGCTAGTTTATGCTCCAAGACCTATAATTTGATGGCCTCTTTCATATTATTTGATTATATATTGGATGATTATAATTTAAGAATCATTTTTTATCATCTGAATCCATTTGAACATTCATGTTACAACAAAACTTCATTTTTATTTTTTTCACAGATTCTCAAAATTAGAAGACCAAAGAGTATTCAAAACATGCTACAGCCAAAGAAATTAGCTTATGTTGAAGGAAGAATGAGAAGAAAAAGTGAATATATTTTTTTCTTTCATTTCCTCATATATAATGTTAAAAAAAAGTTTTGTTTTTGTCACAGATTCTCAAAATTAGAAGACCAAAGAGTATTCAAAACATGCTACAGCCAAAGAAATTAGCCTATGTTGAAGGAAGAATGAGAAAAAAAAGTGAATATATTTTTTTCTTTCATTTCTTCATATAATGTAAAAAAATCCCTTAAACCTCAAACAATTTTTTAATTAGGTATAAAAGGTATCAACAATATTAATATACTTTATCAAACAAAAATTGTTAAGACCTTTTAACAATGGCCACTCCATATATAAATAACGAAGTTACATAAGCCACATAACAAAAATTGTTAAAACCTTTTAACAATGGCCACTCCATATACAAATAACAAAGTCACATAACGAAACTTATAGCAACATAAGCTATGCAATATGATACCTTACTACAATGAACATCCACTAAAACTTTTTTTTTTCAAAATAGAAATTTTGAACGGTACGCATTAAAAATGTACACGATGATAGAAGATTAATATTTTCAGTTAAATTGCTAGAAGGCTTTGTCACTAATTAAAAAACACATAACTAAAGCATCTGATAACATTATGATAGAAGATTAATATTTTAAGTTAAATTGTTAGAAGGTTTTGTCACTAATCAAAAAACACATGTTATCTATGTATAAAAAACACATGTTATCTAAGTATAAGATAGTGGGTGAGGAAGTGTGCCATTAAGATATTCTATATTTAGGTGTAAGATAATGGGTGACTAAGTGTGCAGTTAAGATACTCTATACTAGCATAGCCGCAAAGTGGATGGTGAACGCCGAAAGGTGATGCCAAATCTTTCTATCAGATAGTTGAAACGCACATAGAGCTGAGGAAGTTTAAAAGTTAATTTCAAATGTGGTAAAGTTAATTTCAAATGTGGTAATTCCAAAGGTTAATCAGGTAAACGTGGCAATCATATGATGGTACAGTAATTTCTTAATATGATTAGGTAAATGTTAAAAAGTAAACAGGTCAACTGATGCATTCAAAAATACAAGGAAGTTATGAAGAGTAAATCACATTCATTGATTTGGGAGGACGACTAAGAATATGCCAGCATCTTCAATTGTTAACCATCAGATTAGAATATTAGATTAAAAGGTGATTAATTGTGCCCATCTCCAATAGGTATACCCCTTTAGACTTAATTAAATTAAAATACTCTATATTAAGTCACCTTTTATAAACTTGTAGAAACAAAAAAATCTAATCATATTAAAAGTTTAAAAGTTTTGATATGGTTAATCTCACATATCACAAACAAACTAATAAAAAAATAAAACACATAACTAAAACCTCTCCTAACATTTTAACACTTATCAACGGACAACGTAAGATTGTTATATAAATTGATCAAACATATATAGAAAATAGTTTCGATGCAACTGTCAGCATGAACCAGTTTCTGTAAACAAGATCCC
>ML790340.1:192518-214354 GCA_009831015.1 Picea engelmannii | reverse complement strand
ATGTGTTTAAACGTCCACAGTTTTCTCCTTCGTTTTGTTCAGGTTATTATACCTGCCGCCAGCTGCATGGTATATAGCAATCCATGCAATTGACCAAAAATTCGTGAGTTCTTACAAAGGTTAAAAGGTTAAACATTATAAACCTATTTTTTTTATTTTTTATTTTTTAATTAACTGAAAACATTTTGAGGAGATTTGATTGGTTATTAAATTGAACCTATTATTGCTCAGCGGACGGCGGCAGTTATAAATGTAAAATAGGTTCATAAATTCAAACTGAACTTACAAAATTGGCATCGGCCACTAATGTGCAAACCACTTTATGTCAAATAACTATTGACAGCCCAACCGGCCTCTCTTTTCTTTCAGCCGTTGGGCTCTGTTTCCAAGGCTACCCCTTTTAGTCCGACTATACCAAACCAACCATCTCATGAATTCCAAAACCCGCTAATTTGCCGATCTCCGCCGAGCTCCGAGAATCTTTGAAAAAAACTATACCCAAAATAAAAACACTCTATCTTTTTATTAGATAAAAAAAATGAATTTTCACGATTGCCATTGCTACTCCCTCGAGAAGAATGTTTGTTTTTTCACACAACCACTTTGAGCAGGTAGACAGGGTGTTTCCGTCAACGGCGGGGCGGCCTGTCCTGTGCCCTTCTTTTCTTCGCGACAATGTCCGGCTGCGGCGTGCGTCTTCGTTCGCTTTCCGTCCGGCGGCGGCAGCGACTTCTTTATTGAGTGCTTATCACATTATTTAGGTAAGCAGTTTTCTGGCCTACTTGCTCAAATCAATTTTATGACCTAACAGATATTCTCGCATGGCTTAGAATGAATACTATTTATATTTTTATAAATAAAAATATAATCATTTTATTTTAAAGATTGAAATGAAATTTATTAATTAAATGTTTATTATATATAATTTTTTATTTATAAAATCAAAATTATATTAATAAAAATTAAGAAAATATTTAAATTTTTGGATTTTAAAATTAAATCCTAGACTAGAATTTGTTTTAATGAAACATCATACATAGTCAAACTTTTGAAAAACTTATAATATTTTTTAAACATTGAAAAGGTTCACCTCGTGTGACAACGATTACGAAATTCTAAAATATACAAAAGAAAATTAAAACCAAAGTATGCAAAAGAAAATTAAAAGCAAGGAACATGAATATATTCCAAAGAGAGGATCACGGAAATCTAAAGTATGCAAAAGAAAATTAGAACCAAGGAATATGAATATATTCTAAAGAGATGAGTGTGGAGGAGTGTTGTTGATAATATTTTAAATCCCATTTTTTTTGGTGTTACTCCATCATCAGATAGCTTGTTTTCATAGTTTCTATCTCAATAAACATGTGTAAAAGTAATATGAGAGAAGGTTAGTTTTAGAAGTAGGTTATTATGAAATATAAGTTGCAATGTAAAGTTGTGGAAATTGAATTCCCTTTTCATCTATTGAATCAGAAGCAAAGAGTTTCTATAAAATTGGATTCAAGAAAGGGTGTGATTTGAGATGTGTCTTTCCTTTTATTGAGGAAATGTAGAAAGGATGTTCAGAATTTGGGTAAAACATTTTAATGTTATGATCTTCTTACCTTCAAAGAGCTTAGAGTTTCGACCTAGCCATATTTCCTCGGTGATGGTTAGAGAGAGAAATGTATAGCTCTTTGTGTCTTTGTCCATACACGAGTTCATGAGGGCTCCGGACTTCCCCTTGTTAATCTAATAATCCTATAGTTTATTTAGTTAAATATTTCTTTCTAGATTCTAAAAGTTATGTATTTTCTAAGTTCACCTTGTCACATCCTTGTCATAGCTATTATCCTTGATTATTAGTCAATAAAACTTAACATATTGAGATAAGGATTGGAAAATTATATATATACTCTTCCTCTCTCCCAATAATATTTTTATTTGATTAATAAAATAGTGTGTATAAGGAAGTCCCGAGCTACTAAGTAAACCATGGAGGTGGGGCGCAATTCATCAGCACACGAAAAGTTATTTAGGCTAAAACCCTCGTTTGGTTTTGACCTCCCCTTTTCGTTAATTATAGAGCATACACACATGGGGTATATGGTTAAATAAGGATTATTGATCTAAATCCTAGATCACTCGATCGTCCTTCACACAAACATGCATTTTATTAAATAAAATCACATATTATTTAAAACCAAAGATAACAAACTAAATGAATATAACTCGAAAAATTAAATTTTAAAATTAAAACTAAATATTTTTAAATTAAACTTAAACATTAAAACTACTTATAAAATAAAATGAATTAAAAAACAAATAAAACTCCATTTAAAAAAATTGAAACTATAAAGTAATTACACTAATTATTATTAAAAATAAGAATAATTTTTTAAAAATTTTAAAATCTATAAAATGTTAAACACTTGGAAAATGAAATAATGAGGGGTTTGATCTTATATGTATAATAGAAAACAAAACTAATTTTTTTTGTTTCATATCTTTGACGATAATTTACTTAGAGTTTTTGAATAATTTTGAGCTAACAATTTCTGCATTACTATTGTTATAGTCAATACAATGCACTTGCATATTGTTGGCACCCAAAGTTCTGGGTCCATTTTTTTCGCACGCACGTACAAACGAAAGGTGTGCGCGCTCATCCAAAAGATTTGTGAGCACCTAAGGAGATGCACAAAAGAATTCCATAGTGTGTGCATTGGACTGACTTTTGTTAAGCAACGTGCAAATTCTAAAGGCAGTTAAGGGTGTGTCGGTCTGAGTTTTTTCAGTTGAGTTCGTCAGTCTGAATTTTGTGAGTTGTGTGAGAAACCAAGAAGATGTCCGTTAGAAGCAAGAAAGGAATCATCGAGATATCTCCCAGAATGATTATTGCTAACAGTAGATGAAGACGTGGGACAGATAGAAGATGAGTTGGCCAGGAAGTTAAGATTTCCTCTGATCCAAAGAACTTACATGGATCCCTAGAAGCTACCAGAAGTGTGTGGGGCCATTAGATTAGACAAGCGAGTGGAGAAGAAAAGTGAAGGGAAATGCTCCCCAGCAGAAAAAGATATAAAAGAGAAATCTCAGCTCAGAAAGGAGGTTGGCTAATTTATGGATGCATTAATCCTAGAGCTCTGAGTTAACCTATTGTAATCATGTGTTGTATGGAGAAGTGTCATGTGTCTTTTATTTGTTTGAATCTTAAATCTTAGTGAAAGGCACATACTGTTGTATTCCCAGTGTTTATGTACTAATGAGATGAAGTCTTATGGCCTTTCAACTTAGTTATTCAGCACAATGTATCTCTCTAATATGATGGAATATGTCGAGTAATAAAGATGTGGCAGTTATGTTCTATCTTGTGTTTGTATGAATGAGTAAGATCGGTGGGTGTATAATTTTAATTCTTAGTCCTTACTAGAATATTAGATATGAGTTGCATGGATGTCATTTACAGTATTGTAAGTTATATTTGATCCTCCATCCCCGACACAAGACCTTATGGTCTCTGCGATACTCTCTACATCTTGGGTGAGACATTTCTCAGCCTCAGTCAAGGATTGATATGTTGTTGCTTGGGGGGGTTTGTTGGACACACTCTGGATGAACCCTAGGTCTCAAACGCCCAGTGTTAAGAAGGTCAGTGCGTGTGCCAGTGTGTACTGAAAAAATAACAATGCAAAATGCCAACAAATGGTTTTGTTTCCAGGACCTTAAGTCTTGTTGAGATTGATGGAGGATAACAAAAATGTGGTGGCATCCGTCTAAGGAGGAAATTCAAGACTTGATAGAAGTGAAGGAGGATGATTTTGTCTTACGAGAGATGAAAGGATTACGGGTGAACAAGGGAGAATGAAAAGGTAGATATATTTACTCTTATCTACATGAACTCTTTTTTCGCAGAATTTCCATGTTTGTTGCATGAATGGTTAAAAAGAAAAGTGGAAGTTAATTCGATTATGTTACCATTGGAGCTAATAGTATGGGATAAAACCAATCTTGATAATCTAAAGGCATTAGATAACATGTGGACTCCGACCATTGATTTTTGGTTTTCTTGAGTGAAGGAAGGTACATTGTTGATTTTGCAATATAATATAGTGATTCTTTCAATGATGATGAAAAAAAGTTTGAAGAAGGTCCAAGAAAGAAGATGTTAGAAGTGATCCCCCTTTGGATATTCTTTGGATAAAGATGTTGTCTGTGGCAAAAAAGAATGATGCACATGGAGCCTGATAGGATGGTTGAGTAAACCCTCTAGTGCTGGGGTGTTCTGAAAAAGGTGGGGAAAAAGAACCTAAGTATGGATCCAGTGAGGAGGATCCAAGAAGTTGTTGAGATGAGGTGAGGAATAGAATGGACCCAGAAGAGTAGAGGAGAAAAAGTTACGAAATATACACAATAAGAGCTAGGTTGAGGGAGAAAGATGAGCGAAATTGTAGAGAAGAGTTAATTGAGGGTGCACAGCAAGGAATCGAGCCAAGAATGAAGAGGAAGCTCACACCAGGTAGTGGTGTGGGAGAGGAAATTTTTCTAGAGTGGAGCACAAGAAAGGACAAACCTACAAAGAGGCTTGTAATCGAAGATACTAGTAGTGAAAGTAGTGGTAGTGAGGGACTAGGTGACGAATCACGTACCCTTTGTTTGTTGTGGTATGTCACAACCTTGAGAAGAGGAAGAGTGCACATGTGTGGTGCACAGGTGAAAATTTGTGGTGCGTCGGTGAACTTGGAAGAGGAAGCGTCACATGGTTACGCGATGACAAAAAGAGAATTTTTAGTGCAGTATGGTGGGGAGCCAATCAGATGGGATTTTGGCTCTCGGTGTAGTGGTAGTACATTGAGAAACCAAGTGAGCGGTGCATAGAGAAGTCACATTCTGAGTGTAGAAATTGACTCTACGGATGGTGGCAGTGCACAGATCAGATCGAGAGATGAATTGCATGGTGGTCGTGTGCGGATTGACCCAAAGGCAGGATCTCATGTTGGTGGTGCAAAGTCAGATCAGGAGGAGACGACGTAGGATGTGGATGCATCAGAAGTGAAGGAGGATGACGACTCCCCTTGTGGTGGGGGAGACAAACTAATAATGTTGGATATTCTTGCACGACTGCAACTAGATATCTCTTTGGGTCCCCTCAAAATAAATTTTAGGAGAACATGGTTTTAGCCCCCCTTTGTTCCTCCCCCCTTGTGCATTTTTAATCAAGAAGAACACACATCATATAGTGAAGAGGTTGAAGTTGAAGAAAGAGAAGAAGAAGAAAGAAGTGATGACACAAGTGAAAGAGAAGGTGAAGTCAATAATATTTTACCCCAAGCAATAGTGGTGTGGAAGGATCCATACAATTGCAGTCATAAGACTGGAACTAAATCTAGTTCCAGGATGGCCAAACAAGATAGTGCGTTGAGGTTTCCCATGTTCCAAGGAACATATAAGGACAATTTCAAGCAACACTCATTCACCTGCGAAGCAATTTGGTGTATACAAAGAGGTACAAATATGGTGGCTAAGATCGCGCAATCGGAGACTATGTTCAAGGATCAGACTCTCGCTTGTTACATGAAATATAAGGCTTCTACGCCAGCATGACATGCAAGGTCCTTAGCTGAGGTAAAATAGGATCTTCTTCAAGAATTTGAGAAGTCGAAGTAAGAGTCCCAATGCATTACAAAAATAAAGGAAATCAAGTAGAAAGAAGGAGAGATCATCTGGGAACATGATCAATGGTTCAAAATCTTGTTGGATAGGCTAACATTACAAATCCAGGTTATCCAACACAGAGAATGGTTCATTGCAAGGTTTCTCCCCCATATATAAGTCCCACTCACCCAACAAAAGGTGAAAACTCAGGCTGAGACAGTCGAGATCACGACATGCTTGGAAGCCACACCTGGAGGTGTAGAAACATCGTTTGGGTTGGGGTAGGTTCAGTCACAACTTTTCAACCTCACAATACACCCACAAAATGTGTCCAAGGCTAAATTCGTGTGAGAACATGTGTTGTGCACTACACGTTGCTCAAAAGCGCATCAACGAGACAAGTGCCTGGTCCTTCCAAATTACGTGGCGACAAGCGCATCGAGTCCATTTCCATATGGACAATCAGAATGGTGTGAAGGATGCTGACAGTGGGGCCATGTGGCACCCCGCTTCTCAACATTACAGAAGTATCAAGCAACAAATCATACCCCATTATGCGAATTCTGTAAGTGTGTCAGCCACGATATAAATAGTTATCGCTCCCTCCAATTGATGCAAGATAATACCTAGGATGTATTTTGGGTACAAGAGGAATGAAAGGGTGGTGAGCATGGTGGCATTGATAGAGGCATATATTAATTCGGACCTTGATCTAAGTATGGACATAGTCACAGACTAGGATATGATGGAGGAGGTGACATACCCCCCGCATGTTTCAATTGCGGTGAGATTGGTCATGTCTCACAATTTTTCACTAAGCCACGTCTATTTTAAGAATATTGTTGTAGTCCTAAACATGTAATTAAGGATTTTCTAGACCTATTGAAAAAGTGGGAGGAAATGAATGGTAACTGTAACATGGTACATGCCGAGCCACATAAAAACAAGAAGAACAATGGGGACATAAATGTCTCGGTAGTAACCCATGAAGGTGTTAATACAAGGGTAGGCTTAGAACATGGTAAAGGTTCAGGTCAACAAGAAGAGGGCCATATCAGGAAGGCCCCCCATCCCCCTCCTAAGTTTGATGCAACTCAGTAGAAGTGGTTTCTTTGTGATTCATAGATATCCTTGGAGGAAGAACGAGTGCATGAGGAGCTGTAACATGTGACTCAAAGATCTCTTGAAGAGGAATGGGTTCGAGAGGAAGTTAAAAGGGTGATGTAAAGGGTGTTGGAAGAAGTAAATATCCACGAAGAAGTGTAGCAGGCCACACAAAGGTAACTAGAGAAAGAATGTACATGTAAAGAACTATAGTACGTGACACAAAGATATTTGGAGGAAGCTCATGTGCACGAAGAAATCTAGCACACAACCCAAATATCGATAGAAGAAGCATACATGAAAACTATTCCACGACGTAATGAACATGAAGCATACGTAAAATGCGAAGAAGATTTACAACACAAAACACATGAAAAAACCTTGCGCGACCTCAGTCGCATGGCAAAAGCAAAATTTTGGGTCAATACATTTTTTCATTATTGTTTGCGTTTTCTCAAAGATACAAAATTTGCGAGTAAGATGAATCATATGCTAACTAATTTCATGAAAGAACAAGGAGTGGAGACCACCATTGTAGTTCCACTGCTAGAAAGGGATGGTTTCCAGTTCAGCAAGCAAAAGAGCACTAGTTGAGAGTTTAATATGACATGAGAGATCGGTGGGTATGATATGGATGGAGTCATGTTGGATCTAGGATATGATGTGAACATTTTACCCAAGAAATCTTGGGAAGTGATGGGGAAACTGAAGTTGGTATGGTCACCCATTCAACTTCGATTAGCCAAGTAGTACAATATCTACCCCATCAACTGGATGGAGCAGGTAGAGGTGAATATATATGAAGTAAAAAAAAAGGTCAACATCAAATTCATCGAAATCATGGATGAGTTGGATCCCTACCCTGCATTGCTAGGAATCGACTGGGCTTTTGATAATAATGTGGTGTTGAATTTGAATATAAATAAAATCACATTTAAAAATGACACCCTACGCGTGGTCGCACCATTAGATCCATATGAAGGAGACCACTACAATGATCCTATCAACAAGGATGTACAAAGCTAGTTAATAGAAAATATTTACAAGGTCACGGGGCGCAGGTTGGACTACATCACTCCCACCGTAGATGGGGAATTTAGTTGGAGAAGTGTCGAATATTATGACATCGATTCTCAATATTCCTTGTAAATATGGAACAATATGTTGCATGAGGTATCAACAAGTCGGTGCACACAAATCACAGATGCAGTGTGATGGATAGGGTCATAAATTTTTTATGCTCCCCAGTTTGATGGTATTGGGCCAATGGAGACATAACTGGTCCAAATGGAGAAGAACTTCCCTATGGAGGAGAGACTCCAAGACATGGATTTTGTAGTTTGCGGGACCCCGACATGATGGTGGGTGACTCATCACCTGAATATCTGGAAGTGGGAGCAAGAATCCAGGTTCATACAAGTTCACTTCCATCCCATTACCAACTTTGAATTGGCCAACTGATATAATGGAATTCATGATCCTTTGGAACACATCTCCTTTTGTGAATGATGATGGACTACTAAGAACATCCCTCAATCTCAATGGCTCCATTAGTTTTTCCATACCATGGATATGGTCCCTCGTAGCTGGGACATCCAAGAAGAACTCTAGTAAAAAACAAGTGAGTGGACCCATATGACTTCCTAGTTCCTTTCAACATTCCAGTTCACTTCGCACACTCCAGTTCTCAGTGAAGATCTTGGTCAGGTTAATGAATTTATTTTTCATTAGGAGCCAAAAGCTTCTAGTCCACTGGTGGTCTTCTCATATCACCAATCGGTGGGCAAGATGAAAGAAGAAGTACATTGCTAGAAGATCGATACAGACAACATTAACAATGATGACCCCCATGGCATCCACATATGAGAGTCTGAAGGATAATGCTCTCTATAGGGAAGGGATTCTCAGAAAACTGTGCTTGATTATAATGGCCCTATCAAGACTAAGAGACACAATATTGGGACAGAGGAAGCATCGAAGATTGCCATTATTCGGGATTACTAGGATAAGGAGACTGTCACTCAGGTTGTCGACCTCCTGAAAGAGTATGAATAATTATTGCCTCAAAGTTTTTATGAGATGAAGGGAATCACAGGATTCTTAGAAGCGATGAAGATCCAACTTAAACTCGACACCAAGCCAGTCAAGAGAAGACCCTACCATCTAAATCCTATATACAAACAAAATGTGGGAAATGAGCTAGATCACATGTTGGATGCTGGGATCATTGTCCCTATCAAATAATTTGACTGGATTAGTCCCATGGTCATTCAACCAAAGAAGACCAGAGAAATTCATATAGGAATTGATTTGTGGAGCCTCAACAAAGCCTATGTTGATGACCCTTTCCAAAATCCATTCATAGATGAGGTGTTGGAGAATGTTGTAGGAAGGGAATCCTACTCCTTCATGGATGGTTTCTTTGGATATCATCAAGTTTGGATCGCAGAAGAATATCATGCCAAAACCATTTTTGTAACCAAATGGGGGTCATTTGCATATAAATTTATTCCCTTTAGCTTAATAAATTCCCCTATAGTATTTTCTTGGATAGTAGTAGCAACATTCAATGAGTTTATCCATAAGTTTCTTGAGGTATACTTGGACGTTTGGACTATGTTTAGTTTAGTAAAAATCCATATATAAGCTATCCATCTAATTCTAGATCGATGCCGCCAACTGCAGATCTCTTTGAATTTGAATAATTTCATATTTTTTTCTCCCTTTGGTATATTGCTCAACAATGTCATGTGTAAAGATGACTTTCTAGTCAACCCGACCAAGATTTCCACCATCCTAGATATGGTGGCCCCTACTTTAGTTCAAGGGATGTGAAAAACATTGGGACATACCGAATA
The DNA here is from genome assembly GCA_009831015.1 of Picea engelmannii. NCBI lineage: Eukaryota > Viridiplantae > Streptophyta > Pinopsida > Pinales > Pinaceae > Picea > Picea engelmannii. The sequence continues at coordinate 204,755 of ML790340.1, read as the reverse complement.
CGACAGGAAATTCATCTAGAATTATTCTCATATCGTGACCCCATTGGAAAGGTTGTTCCATAAATATATTAAATATGAATGGACATCAAAATGCTAGCAATATTTCGATACCGTGAAGGAAAAACTAGTTAATACACCTATTTTGTTTTTTCTGGATTGGTCCAAGATCTTCCATGTTCATGTCGATGCTTCGTCCATTGCATTTTGTGTCATTATGGCCCAGCTAGGGGAAGGCATTATCCATCATCCAATCTACTTTGGTATCCGAAATCTATCTGATGTTGTGTGGAATTATACTACCATCGAGCATGAAGGCCTGGCTATTGTATAAGCCCTGCAAAAATTCTTCCACTACTTGTTGGGGTCCACCTTCAAATTCTTCAATGATCATTCCACCCTCAAGTATTTAGTTAACAAACTATTATTGAGTGGCCAGATCTTTCGATGGTTTCTTTTGTTTAAGGATTTTGACTTCGAGGTTGCGGTAAAACCAGGAAAATACAATGTGAGACCAAATCATATGTCGTGTATTAATATGGGGGAGGTTGCTAACAGCCTCAATGAAGAGATTCCCAATCCAAAACTCTTCTGCATCGATGTAGTTCCAGATAAACTAACCAAAATTGTCAAATTCCTTATTTTCGGACAGGCTCCCAGAGAATATACTCCTGTACAACATTACCAACTTGTGACCCAGAGTGCTAATTATCATTTGATTGTCAAGCAGTTGTATAATTTGGGTGTGGATGAAATCCTACGTCGTTGTGGTTTGGTACATGAACGATATTCCATCGTATATGAGGCACATGAAGGAATTACTGGGAGCCATAATTCCGGCAAGGAAACTACGCACAAGGTTCTACACACTAAACTTTGGTGGCCCTCTCTCTTCACCAATTCTAAGGACTACTACGAACACTGTGATGCATGTCAATGGGTGGGAAATCCCCATCGAAGAGATGAGATCCCCCTATTCCTAGTGATTTCACTTGAACCCTTCGACAAATGGGCCATTAACTTTGTTGGGCCTATCAATTCACCCACACGACGCACTGGCATGTGCTACATTATCATTGCCAAAAAATATCTGACAAGATGGGATGAAGTCGTGCCAATCAAGGATTATATAGTCAAGATTGCAACATGCTTCATTTTTTACAATATTATCACCCCAGCCAGATGTCCATGGATATTGATGAGTGACCAGGGCTCACACTTTCTGAATGAGACCATACAACAACTCACTCAGGAGTTCACTATCCATCACCAAAGAGCACTATGTATCATCCTCAAGCTAATGGCACGGTTGAAGATTTCAATAAAGTTTTAGAACATGCCTTTACCAATGTTTATAATGTGCAACGTGAAGATTGGGATCAACATATCCAAACAATTTTATGGGATTACCGAACCACATGCAAAAGGTTGACTAAGCACACACCTTTCAGATTATTCTATGGGAAGGAAGTGGTCATGCCATTAGAATTTGTGGTTTCGAGCCTCCAAGTCGCACTCACAACTCATATGATCGATGATTAATCCCTCAAACATAGGCTAGAAAATATTATGGAACTCGAGGAAGACTGTATAATGACAGGCTTCAACCAAGTAATAGAAAAAGAAAGACAAAAGGCCTGACACAACCACAACATTCGCCAGAAACTATTGCATCCAGGATCTTTAGTTCTCTTATGGGATAATATATATTCCCACCATCCCGATAAGTTACATATGCGTCGGTTAGGCCTGTTTCACCTAGTCTACATCACTGAAGCAGGTTTCGCCAAGCTGAAAACTCTACAAGGAAAACCACTCAAAGGTCTCATTAATGGAAAGAGGTTGAAAGTGTACTACAACTCTCAAGGGTCAATCGCCATTTAGTCTCATTGTCATACTTTACAAAGCACACGAGTAATATTAGTATAGATTGTACAGTGTTTCACATAGTTCTTATTCGACATAACTTTAAATTTATTTTTGACAGCACAAGAATTTCACCTTTGCAGAGAAGATCCTTCTAGTGACAGTTGAAGCCAAATAATCAAGAATGAAAATTGTGGAGGTGTGCTTGTCCAGGTATTGAGGCATGCCTATTTAGTCCAGGTCACATAGATATTGATCCACTTTCTTACCACTTCCATTCTTCAAAGGGCCAAAAGTCCTAGATGGGATGTTGACTTATGCACCAAGTAACTATCTAGCATCACATTCTCTTATAATCCCCTACAGTATGGATGATCTAAATTTTTGATCTTCCTGTCTACTACAGTCTTCTAATTATTTCTACTTTTCCTTCCCACCTTCTCTGCACCCCCCCAATTTCCTCTCTCCCTCTCAAACCTATATATATCCCATGACCTCAACCCCCATCCCTCACCTTTCTCTACCAACTTATCGCTGAGATTCTACATCTTCCCTCTCATGGCATGCCTTATCCAATTGTTCATTGATTTTTTATCATCATCTCGGTCGAGCAGCCCTAGAGGCTCATTTCCCCTCCACTACAACTTGATTCATCTATCATACCCTTCTCAACCCAACCCCATTCCTCGCATGTATCATACTTGCAAACCCTCTCTTTTTGAACACTCTATATATTTCTCTCACAAACGCCCTCCTTCCCCCTACACCCATCGATTCCTGCTTCTACACCATGCTTCATCCCCTTCGTTGTTCATAAAATATCATTCTCATTGATCAAAAATTCCTTAGATATCAATTAGTTTTTAAGAAGACATTAAATATACGACCAGATTTGGGAAATGAAGATCGTTATGACTATTTGAAAAATATCATGTGAAAACACATTATTATCCATAAAATTCATTCAGTGATAAATAACATGTGGAAATAAGAATTCCAAAATAGTGAGAAATAGACACAAAAAATAACAAGGATCATTAGACACTTTGATAATGGAGTTCGCCTATCTTAGTCTACGTCTCTAGGTCTTCTTACAAATAGTAATACCACTCTATTAATACTCAAATGCTTGATACAATGATGACTTACAAAGAAAAATTTGAAGATACCCTTCAATACTTCTTCTCAAACCTAGAAATAGATATTAAAATTAAATTCATTTTGAAATTCTAAGAAAAATGATTATAAAATTGACTATGTTCTGAACATGTGCTTAAAAACTCCCTTTTACACATAACATGAAACTATGACTCTCATACTTGACAAACAAAACTAAGACTTTCATACAAAGCACTTCAGCATAAAATTTACATCACCATCATATTCCTCTCAAAAAAAACCGAGTATAAACACTCCATACTTCTCTAAAGGAATTCTATGGCATGCAAATCTAGACCAAAATGAACTCGCCGTAGTTCTTGGCACGCGAAATAATGCAGCTATGCACTTGGCACAAATTACGAAGTCAAAAACACTCAATAAGAATTATTGGGATATTGGTATTGTGTGGTGCAATGGAAATGGACACTTGTTTATATAGTGGAGGTGGGGAGTTGAACCCCACCGGCTCCATTATATTCCTGGATTGGTAATAAATGAAATTTAAATATATTTATTCCGATAAGTTATAACAACTAGTTGGTCCACGTGAAAGCCTCTCATTGGTAATCACCATCGTCTACAACATGCTATACCGTGAGAATGAACGCTCTTGATCTCCCAGCCGACCGACAAATGAGATTTTTGTTTGATTTAAGCGCCCTTTCTCGATTTCAATCGCCTCTTCCGACCGGTTACTGCGGCAATGCAATAAGCTTCCCCTGCGCTGAGGCAAAAACTGGGGATCTAACTCCCCAACATCTGTCTTTCGCTGTGAAAGTAATCTATGAAGCCAATAGAAGGGTCGACGAAGAATATGTGCACTCTGCGATCTATCTGATGGAACTGAGAGTGAAAGGGCGCCCACACTTTGCAATATGCGGCTCTTACATTATAATGGACTTGTCCAAACTATGTCCACGCTGATTTTGGGATTTGTTTATAGTAATAATAATAATAATAATATATTTTTAAGGTCACGGTCAAGCCAGCACATCAAATTGGTGTATGAGACCTCTTTGTTTGTGGGACAAGGGATCATCCTCCGCCCAACAATTTGACTGGTAAGGTTGTATATAAACTGATCGATACTGACAGTTGCACTAAAGTCAAAGCACATTTTTCTAGATATGTTTGACTCATTCAACCAAATAAAAATAAAATGAAAAATTTCATATATGCATATCACTTATCTTTTACCAGTTACCACTCAAATACACAATATATATAATATCAAACAATTTTCTACTTTATCTTAATACATGCCATGAGCAATGTGTTTAAACGTCCACATATTTCTCCTTCGTTTTGTTTAGGTATACTGCCGTGAGCTCCTCAAAGGAGGAAATTCTGTCAGTCCTCAAGGGTTTCAAAAGAGAGAAGAGTCTAGGACCCGACGGATGGTCGGTTGAACTATACCTTCATTTCTTTGACATTATGGGACAGGATTTGCTGAATGTCGCGGAGGATGCTCGTACAAGGGGTGTGATAAATCCACAGCTAAACAAAACCTTTATTGTCTTGATACCAAAATCCAATCTACCCAAACATTTCACAGACTACCGCCCCATCTCACTTTGCAACCTATGCTACAAACTAATATCAAAGATTATTGCAAATAGAATTTGCCCTATTCTTTCCAAAGCACTTTCGGAGGAGCAGCTCGGATTCCTGAAAGGCAGACAGATTTTAGATGTTGTAGGTGTTGCACAGGAATGTATCCATACCTTAAACTCCAGAAAACAACAAGCCATTCTGCTCAAACTGGATCTCAAGAAGGCATTTGACTATGTAAATTGGAACTTTTTGCACCTTATTTTCTTGCAGAGTGGGTTTGGGCGAGACACTACAAATTGGATTTTAAGCTATATTACATCGGCATCCATGGCTGTTCTGATCAATGGGGAACCCACAAAATCTTTTCGATGTGAGAGAGGGCTCCGTCAAGGATGCCCCCTATCACCATTACTTTTTATCTTGATACTTGAAGGGCTCGGCATCCTCCTCAAACACATTCATGCAGAGGGAAAACTTTCTGGAGTAAACTTCTCGGGGCTGACACACATCCTACACATTCTTTTCGTCGATGATGTGCTAATCTTGACAGAGGCCAGTTTTGAAGAATGGTCACTTATTCACTCCATCATTAGTACTTTCTGTGCAGCCTCTGGACTGGTTATCAATCTACAAAAATCTCTCTTTCTTGCATTGAATACTCAGGAACCTTTCTTAACAAATATTAAAGATCTATTTGGTATCAACGCAGCAGACCTACAGGAGGGTTTCTCCTATCTTGGTTTTTTCATCAAATCTACCAGATTTACTAATAAAAATTGGCTTTGGCTCATTGATAAATTGACAGGAAAATTCATCATTGGTGCAGTAAGTTACTCACCATGGGAGGGAGATACATTCTCATAAAAGTTGTGTTAGAAAGCATTCCAGTATATTGGATGGCACTTGCAAAAATACCGGCTACAATCCTGAGCTCTATCCGTCAGCTTATTTACTCCTTTCTTTGGACAGGCAGCAAGACAACTGGATATCATCTTTGTAACTGGGAGACCATTTCTAAACCAAAGAAGATGGGCAGATGGGGACTCAGGAATCTGCCCTTTTTCAACCGGGCGCTCTTGGAAAACACTCTCTGGCGCATTATTATGAAGCCCGGTATCTGGAACAAAGTGATCAAGGCAAAATATTTCCCCCAGCTACCAGTACTATTCTGGCTTAGATCAGCCACCGAGAGGCCCACAGCAGGTTCACAGACCTGGAAACATCTTTTATCAACCCTACCTATCATTCTACACTGGCTTACTTGGGTTCCTGGTAATGGTCACCTGATCGAAGTTGGGAGGGACTGCGTGCTAGGACTAGGCAAGCATGCCATGCTTACCACAGATTTGCTGCAGCTTCTTCACCAAAAAAATATTTACTTCCTACATCAGTTTATTTCTTCCAGGAGCGGGGGTATTTTGAGCGACCATTGGCTCAGCAGTGAGGAGATTGGATTGGCCGCTGATCAGGCTTTGGAATGGGACAGGTACACGCATCGACTCAGAACTCTAGGCATCCGACTACAGAACAGGGCCGATATGCTCATTTGGACGAGTGGGGACGGATCTGGTGACCTCACTGCAAAAAAAGCATACAATGCATTAGCTACCAAATGTTGGACATCTACAAGGGAGCGTGAACATGGATAGATCTGGAGGAGCAACTGCTCGCTCAAGCAAAAGATTTTCATCTGGCTCCTTCTTGAAAACAAAATTTTACTGTGGCCGAACTTACAATCGCGTGGATGGTCGGGGCCCACCTTTTGCAGTCTTTGCAAATCAAATCATGAAACAGTCGCCCACGTTTTTATAAATTGTCCCTTCACCAAAGCCGTATGGCATCTACTAACACCGATTTGTTTACATTTATCAATCTGGACGGGCAACAGTCTCTCACAATGCTTCCAGCTATGGATGCGTGTCAAATCGAACCAGATAAAGCTACCTATACTTCTTTGCTGGCATATTTGGAAGCACAGGAATGAGGCTTTGCTTGAAGACAAACAACCTTCCACTTACAGGGTGGCCAGCGCTATCTTTGCTGAGATAGCCGTGAGCAGAAAGCAGACACCGCCCACAAAACCTTGCAGAGCTATTTTCAACGTTCCTCAGAACAAAATGGTGGCTTGGTTCGATGGAGCGGCACAACAGGCAGGCTTATTATGTGGGGTTGGTGGCTTGATAACTATAAATGCTCAGACTATATATCGGTGGACACTAAACTGTGGGACGGGATCTAACACAAAGGTTGAACTCCTAGCAGTGTGGGCGTCATGTAGTCGATTACACATATCTGAGCTCCTACTGCTTGGGGACTCCAAGCTTATTATCGATTGGCTTAATGGGCGTGCAGACTTCCATGTTGTTGAACTGGCGAGCTGGAAGGAGAGGACATGGGAAGCGACCAAACAAATTCAACATCTCACTTCATCTCACATTTACAGGGAGGAAAATAGGGTCTATCTGTATATCAACCACTTTATAAAAGTGATTGTTGCTAGTTAAGTGCCAATTTGATTGCTGGAAGAATATTAAATCATTAAATCATTAATATATAAATAATGTATTAATTAAATAATAACTTAATAATATAATAATAATAATAATAATCTATTTTTAAGGTCACAGCCAAGCCAGCACACCAAATTAGTGTATGAGACCCTCCGCCCAACGATTTGACTGGTAAAATCTACAAAGGTATACATAATACATTAAAGTATTAATACATTCATAAAATATTTATACAATAATAAAGTAATACATTAATAAGGTTATGATATATTAATAAATCATTAATATATTTAAGTAATATAAAATTATTAATGAATTAATATATAATTAATGTATTAATTAATTAATAGATTAATATAGTATCTAAATAAAAGTAATAATATATTAATATATATTTTAATTTATTAATATAATATATTAGTTAATAGTGTATTAATTAATTGATTTTATTAATATAATACATTAATTAAGCATTAATACATTATTAAAGAAACAATATATTAATATTAATATATTTATAATAATACATTAATAATGTATCAGAATAATATATTAATAGAATATTTATACATTAATTAATAAAACATTCATACATTAAAAAAATATTAAAGTATTCAAAAATACATGAAAGTATTAATACATTAATGTTTTATATTAATCCATTGCTACCTTAGTTCAATGTGACCATATTTGACTTTGGTGACCATGGTTGATAATTGTTGTCCATATACTAGCACAGTCGCTAACTCGCGGCTGTAACGAGGAAAGAGTTACAGTCGATAAAAAAAAATTCATTTTAAAATAAAACCCAGTCAGATAATGAAATTTTAACTAAGCTAGATAATTAAACTCTGAAGAATTTCAAAAGTTAATCATTTAAACGTGGCAATCATATGATATTACAGTAATTTCTTAATATGATTAGGTAAATGTTAAAAAGTAAACAGGGTAACGGATGCATTTATAAATGCAAAGAAGTTATCAACAATAAATCTGATCCATTGATTTTGGAGGACAACTAAGAATATACCAGCATCTTCAATGCATAACCATCAGATTAGAATTTAAGATTAAAAGATCATTAATTGTGCCCATCTCCAATAGGTATACACCTTTCGGCGTAATAACCATTGTTGATCATGACCATGAATATCGATGAAATTCACCATGTTTGACCTTAACTATGTTTATGGTTAACCATTACTTTAACTATGGTTAACTATTATTGACCATTACCAAGAATAATAAATTAGTAATAATACATTGATAAAATAAAAATGCATTAAAAATATATGTTTACATAAATAAATTAAAGTATTACATTATTACATTAAAGTATTGCATTATTACATTAATGTATTAATACATGAATACATTATTGTATTAATAAAGTATTTCTACATTAATAATATATTAATATATTATAATAATGTATTTATACATTATTATACTACATAAATACATTATAATTTATATATTTATACATTATTATATTACATAAATACATTATAATTTATATATTTATACATTATTAAATAAAACATTGTTAAAGTATTAATACATGTATTGATAAATCATTTATTAATATATTAATAAGTGTATTAATAAATCATATATTAATGCATTAATCATATAATAATGTATAGATCATATATTAGTGTATTAATAAATCATTCATACATAAAAAAAAATTATGAAAGTATTCAAAAAAATACATTAAAGTATTAATGCATTCATAAAATATTTATACAATAATAAAGTAATACATTAATAAGTTATGATACATTAATAAACCATTAATATATTTAAGTAATACTAAATTATTAATGAATTAATATATAATTAATGTATTAATTAATTAATAGATTAATATAGTGTTTAACTTTTCGAGAAGTGATATTTAGATATGTTCATCTCAATGTGACATTGGACAATGGGTGTGACATTGTGGTGTTGGTACATGTTCATCACAATGCGACGATGGGAAATATCTCTGACATTGCGACGTTGGTAAATGTTCATGACATTGTGACATTGGGAAATGTTTTTCACTCTGGGACATTGGAAAATATTTGTAAGATTGCGACATTGGGAAATGTTGTTCACAATGTGACATTGAGACATGTTCGTCACATTGCGATGATGGGAAATGTTCAACACAATGTGACGTTGTAAAATATTGAACACAATGTTATGATGGGAAACACTCGACACATTATGTAATGTCCCCAAGGCTGAGCCTAGTTGTAAATGTGATGTATGAAATGAATTGTAAATATGTGTTATAGGCTGGTGAGTCAAGTTTGTATAAGCCGGTGGGCTTATGTGATTGTTAGGCCAGAGAGCCTAAGGGTTGGAAGTCAAGGGCCTGATTTTGTACTTGTATATATGCAAAAACATTTAATAAAATTGTAAACACCGCCAGGTGCAGACCGACCATGATGAATGAGTGAAGGGGGACTGAGTTTCCAGAGAGAAGGCAAGGGATTAGGGGCTGGAAGGTGGGAAAAGGGGCTAAGTGTTTAGCCTAGGGGGGGCTTAAGCCTAGGAATAATATTTTATTATTATTCCAATATAACATGTGCCATTTATATTATTATTCCTAAGTTCCTGACCAAGGAAAGGTGATGTGTGCTGGTGGAATGCATGCAGTCTCCAGGGAGATAAGTGTCGACCCTGGTGCATGCAAATAAAACAGTTTGGGTGGAGCGTGAAGGGGGACACTCTCTCATTTGAGTGGATTGCCTGAGGGTGTACGGGCTTTGAGCAGTACGACTGACCCGAGATTTGCAGAAAAACCTCGTACACCTTCTGAACTGAAAAACCCGTGTATACCTTCGTACTGAACGAGAAGCTTGTGATCGATTTTGAAAGAGCCGGTTTCACCTCTGTTTTGAATCCGAAAAAATCCCGTGCTGTGTCTGGAGAAGCCGTGTGCATCCACTGCCCGAGATCGAGCCTCTGCATGAGATCTCTGTCCTGAAGCCTTGACCTTGAGCCATTTTTTCCATTGTTGATCTTGTGGAAAAAGTTGTGTTTGTGAGCGATTCTCTCCAAGCGAGAGAGTGCATAGAGGAAGGAGAGAACTCTTGGAAGGAACCCTGTAGCTACCACAGAGCCCAGAGACTTCCAGTCCGGTTTTTTGCTGTAACCCAAGGCAAGGGAGGTTAGCAGCCGAAGGACTGTCCAGGTGACAGAGAAGGTGTATCCTCCTGGGGTGGAACAGGCATGTGCGGAATGAGGGTCTGTGGGCAGTGAGTGTGGGTGGTTCCTGGGAGAGAATTCCTTCCTATGGATGTGTATTGTTTTCCCTATAACCTCAGCCTAACCTAGGATTCCTTGTCTCGGGGTGGAGCTTAGTCCCAGCTCGAGGGTGACCCACTGCTGAGCTGATGAGCAGTGTGGTCTAAGGCTGGGAGGTTCGTGGAAGGCCTGCACTTGGTTGGTGGATTCTACCACGGTTAAAAGATAAGTATTTGATTATGTTTTAATCATGTTTTTGCATGACTCTACTATTTATGTTATCATGATTTCCGTTGTGTATATGAATTAATATGAAATGCTATTGATTATTAATTATGGTAGAACTCATATGAATACTCTGTGTAGAATGTGTTTATTTGTTTAAATGCATGGGATTTATAATACCTGTATGAGTTATGTACCAAGTGGTGTTAAAGTTTCCTTTTAAGAGCGATTAAGCCATGGTGGCTGAAAAGGTGCGCTACAATTTGGTATCAGAGCCAAGGTTTCGACACTGAGCCTAGATGGGCTAGTGGAACGCTCTTTGGACCGAGAATGCGAGGGGAAATTGGGTCTGGAAGGCCAATTTCAGACCCTGGTTTGCTCCAAAGTGTCAAGGAGTTACTTGACGAGTTTTTAAGCTCGGGAGGTATAGCGGCATTAGGAAACCGCAACCAGCGTGGTAAAATTCCACAGGGAGAGAGGACTCCACACCATAAGTGTTGAAGCTTTAGATCTGTTCGGGAGGGAAGGTGAACCCTCGTGACCGTCATATATGGAAAGTGTGCACGGGGTTTAAAGCCCTTTGGAATTGCACAAGAGTGTGAAAATCGCGATACGCGAAATCCTGAATTAGTCAGGACCGTTCATCAGAAAGAACGTGTGGGCAGCGATCAACCTTTCGCTGACTTGTAACTTGAAATGGTCAAAGGGGGAGTTCGTGAGAATTCACAAAATGTGAATTCATCATTGGATCATAACCGTCAATCTAAGAGAGATCCAGACCGTTAATTGTCCGGGAAGAAATCGACGTTTTGGGAGATGGGAAGTGAGGAGAAGTGAACAGCTCTGAAACCCAAAACCCCGAAATCTCGAAACAACCTACACCGTAGATCGTGGGGAGAAGAACTTGACCGTTGGATCAAGTAGTTAAATAGACAGTGATTTCAGGATTTTGGCAAATGGAAGTTCAAGATGTGTGGATGCACGAACTTCCGATGCCCGAAACCCTGAAACGCTGAAAGGATTTGCGCCGTAGATCTGAGAAATATCTGAGAAAGTATAAATAAATAACTGCATATATATTCAAGCATTCAACCTTTTTCCTGAGCGAGTAACAACTATAGAATGAATGCTTCAAACTATGAAAAATAATTAGATTTTCTATTCAGGTTTCATAAAGTTATTTTCTTTTGTTTTTAGTAAGATAAGAAAGCCTACCAAAGATGGAATTCCTAGGAGTATTTAGAGCCTTACTTTATTATTTTCATTTTTCTTTTCAAACTTCTTACAACAAAGAAAACAACACAAGATATTATTGAGTGTTCAAGTGATTGTATAAATGGATTTATATTTTGTTGCAAAACATGAATATGGAAACTTCAAAACAACTGACACATTTTTTATTAGTCTTAATATCTAGATAGTGTTATTCACAACAATAACCATAGGGTTCACATATTTTTATGTGATATTATACATTACACTAGTGTGATATTAAGAATCATATTGTTTTCAACTTAGGAATAAAAGCTAGTTTATGATCCAAGACCTATAATTTGATGGCCTCTTTCATATTATTTGATTATATATTGGATGATTATAATTTAAGAATCATTTTTTATCATTTGAATCCATTTGAACATTCATGTTACAACAAAACTTCATTTTTGTTTTTGTCACAGAT
>ML790340.1:89588-145153 GCA_009831015.1 Picea engelmannii | reverse complement strand
ATTGACCTTTATTACATCCGAATACATTGATCTACCTATGTGCGGGTTAGGACCTTAACACATATTGTAGGCACCCAAAGTTCTGGGTCCATTTTTTTCGCATGCACGTACAAACAAAAGATGTGTGCGCTCATCTAAAAGATTTGTGAGCACCTAAGGAGATGCGCAGAAGAATGCCATAGTGTGTGCATTGGACAAACTTTTGTTAAGCAACATGCAAAGTCTAAAGGCAGTTAAGGGTGTGTCGGTCCGAGTTTTTTCAGTTCAGCTCGTCAGTCTGAATTTTGTGAGTTGTGCAAGAAACCAAGAAGATACCCGTCAGAAGCAAGAAAGGAATCATTGAGATATCTCCCAAAATGATTATTATTAACAGTAGATGAAGACGTAGGGCAGACAAAATATGAGTTGGCTAGGAAGTTAAGATTTCCCCTGATCCAAAGAACGTACATGGAGCCCTAGAAGGTACCAGAAGTGTGTGAGACCATTAGATCACACAAGTGAGTGGAGAAGAAAAGTGAAGGGCAATGCTCCCCGGTAGAAAAAGATATAAAAGAGAAATCTCAGCTCAGAAAGGAGGTTGGCTAATTTATGGATGCACCAATCCTAGAGCTCTGAGTTAAACTATTGTAATCATGTGTTGTATGGAGAAGTGTCATGTGTGTTTTACTTGTTTGAATCTTAAAGCTTAGTGCAAGGAAAATACTATTGTATTCCCAGTGTTTATATACTAATGAGATGAAGTCTTATGGCCTTTCAACTCAGTTATTCAGCACAATGTATATCTCTAATATGATGGAATATGTCGAGTAATAAAGATGTGGTAGTTATGTTCTATCTTGTGTTTGTATGAATGAGTAAGATCGGTGTGTGTATAATTTTAATTCTTAGTCCTTACTAGAATATTATATATGAGTTGCATGGATATCATTTACAGTATTGTAAGTTATATTTGATCCTCCATCCCCGACACAAGACCTTATGGTCTCTGCGATACTCTCTACATCTTGGGTGATACATTTCTCAGCCTCGGTCAAGGATTGATATGTTGTTGCTTGGGGGGGTTTGTTGGACACACTCTGGACAAACCCTAGGTCTCAAACGCCCAGTGTTAAGAAGGTCAGTGCGTGTGCCAGTGTGTACTAAAAAAATAACACTGCAAAACGCCAACAAATGGTTTTGTTGCCAGGACCTTAAGTCTTGTTGAGATTGATGGAGGATAACAAAAATGTGGTGGCATCCATCTAAGGAGGAAATTTAAGACTTGATAGAAGTGAAGGAGGATGATTTTGTCTTACGAGAGATGAAAGGATTACGGGTGAACAAGGAAGAATGAAAAGGTAGATATATTTACTCTTATCTACATGAACTCTTTTTTCACAAAATTTCCATGTTTGTTGCATGAATGGTTAAAAAGAAAAGTGAAAGTTAATTCGGTTGTGTTACCATTGGAACTAATAGTATGGGATAAAACCAAGCTTGATAGTCTAAAGGAGTTAGATAACAAGTGGACTTTGACCCTTGATTTTTTGTTTTCTCAAGTGAAGGAAGGCTACATTATTGATTTTGCAATAGAATATAGTGATTCTTTCAGTGACGATGAAAGAAAGTTTGAAGAAGGTCCAAGAAAGAAGATGTTAGAAGTGATCCCCCTTTGGATATTATTTGGATAAAGATGTTGTTTGTGGAAAAAAAGAATGATGCACATGGAGCCTAATAGGATGGCTGAGTAAACCCTCTAGTGCTGGGGTGTTCTGAAAAAAGTGGGGAAAAAGAACCTAAGTATGGATCCAGTGAGGAGGATCCAAGAAGTTGTTGAGATGAGGTGAGGAATGGAATGGACCCAGAAAATCAGAGGAGAAAAAGTGACGAAATATACACAATAAGAGCTAGGTTGAGGGAGAAATATGAGCGGAAGTGTAGAGAAGAGTTACTTGAGGGTGCACAGCAAGGAATCGAGCCAAGAATGAAGAGGAAGTTCACACCAGGTAGTGGTGTGGGAGAGGAAATTTTTCTAGAGTGGAGCACAAGAAAGGACAGGCCTACGAAGAGGCTTGTAATCGAAGATACTAGTAGTGAAAGTAGTGGTAGTGAGGGACTAGGTGACGAATCACGTACCCTTTGGTTGTTGTGGTATGTCACAACCTTGAGAAGAGGAAGAGTGCACATGTGTGGTGCATAGGTGAAAATTTGTCGTGCATCGTTGAACTTGGAAGAGGAAGCGTCACATGGTTACGCGATGACAAAAAGAGAATTTTTAGTGCAGTATGGTGGGGAGCCAATCAGATGGGATTTTGGCTCTCGGTAGTGGCAGTACGTTGAGCAACCAAGTGAGCGGTGCATAGAGAAGTCGCGTTCTGAGCGTAGAAATTGACTCTATGGACGGTGGCAGTGCACAGATCAGACTGAGAGATCAATTGCATGGTGGTCGTGTGCGGATCGACCCAAATGCAAGAGCACACGTTGGTGGTGCAAATTCAGATCAGGAGGAGACGACGCAGGATGTGGATGCATCAAAAGTGAATGAGGATGACGACTCCCCTTGTGGTGGGGGAGACAAACTAATAATGTTGGATATTCTTCCACAACTGCAACTAGATATCTCTTTGGGTCCCCTCAAAATAAATTTCAGGAGAACATGGTTTTAGCCCCCCTTTGTTCCTCCCCCCTTGTGCATTTTTAATCAAGAAGAACACACATCATATAGTGAAGAGGTTGAAGTTGAATAAAGAGAAGAAGAAGAAAGAAGTGATGACACAAGTGAAAGAGAAGGTGAAGTCAGTAATATTTTACCCCAAGCAATAGTGGTGTGGAAGGATCCATACAATTGCAATCATAAGACTAGAACTAAATCTAGTTCCAAGATGGCCAAACAAGATAGTGCACTGAGATTTCCCGTGTTCCAAGGAACATATAAGGACAGTTTCGAGAAACACTCATTCACCTGCGAAGCAATTTGGTCTATACAGAGAGGTACAAATATGGTGGCTAAGATCGCGCAACTGGAGACTATGTTCAAGGATCGGACTCTCGCATGTTACATGAAATATAAGGCTACTATGCCAGTAGGACATGTAAGGTCCTTAGCTGAGATAAAATAGGATCTTCTTCAAGAATTTGAGAAGTCGAAGTAAGAGTCCCAATGCATTACAAAAATAAAGGAAATCAAGCAGAAAGAAGGAGAGACCATCTGGGAACATGACCAATGGTTCAAAATCTTGTTGGATAGGCTAACATTACAAATCCAGGTTATCCAACATAGAGAATGGTTCATTGCAGGGTTTCGCCCCCATATATAAGTCCCACTCACCCAACAAAAGGTAAAAACTCAGGCTGAGACAGTCGAGATCACGATGTGCTTGGAAGCCACACCTGGAGGTGTAGAAACATCGTTCGGGTTGGGGTAGGTTCAGTCACAACTTTCCAACCTCACAATACAACCACAAAATGTGTCCAAGGGTAAATTTGTGTGCGAACATGTGTTGTGTACTACATGCCGCTCAAAAGCGCATCAATGAGACGAGTGCTTGGTCCTTCCAAATTACGTGGAAACAAGCGCATCGAGTCCATTATCATCTGGAAAATCAGAATGGTGTGAAGGATGCTGATAGTGGGGCCATGTGGCACCCCGTTTCTCAACATTATAGAAGTATCAAGCAACGAATCATACCCCATTCTATGAATTCTGTAAGTGTGTCAGCCACGATATAAATAGTTATCGCTCCCTCCAATTTATGCAAGATAATACCTAGGATGTATTCCGGGTACAAGAGGAATGAAAGGGTGGTGAGCGTGGTGGAGTTGATAGAGGCATATATCAAGTAGGACCTTGATCTTAGTATGGACATAGTCATGGACTAGGATATGATGGAGGAGGTGACATACCCCCCGCATGTTTCAATTGCGGTGAGATTGGTCATGTCTCACAATTTTTCACTAAGCCACGTCTTCTTTACGCATACTTTTGTAGTCCTAAACATGTAACTAAGGATTTTATAGACCTATTGAAAAAGTGGGAGGAAATGAATGGTAACTGTACATGGTACATGCCGAGCTGCATAAAAACAAGAAGAACAATGGGGAAGTAAACGTCTCGGTAGTAACCCATGAAGGTGTGAATACAAGGGCAGGCTTAGAGCATGGTAAAGGTTCAAGTCAACAAGCAGAGGGCCATATCAGGAAGGCCCCCCATCCCCCTCCTAAGTCTGATGCAACTCGGCAGAAGTGGTTTCTTCGTGATTCATAGATATCGTTGGAGAAAGAACGAGTGCGTGAGGAGCTATAACATGCGACTCAAAGGTCTCTTGAAGAGGAATGGGTTTAAGAGGAAGTTCAAAGGGTTATGTAAAGGGTTCTAGAAGAAGTAAATATCCACAAAGAAGTGCAGCAGGCCACACAAAGGTAACTAGAGGAAGAATGTACGTGTAAAGAACTATAGTACATGACACAAAGATAATTGGAGGAAGCTCATGTGCACGAAGAAATCTAGCACACAACCCAAATATCGATAGAAGAAGCACACATGAAAAATATTTCGTGACGTAATCAACATGAAGCATACGAAAAATGCCAAGAAGATTTGCAACACACAACAAATGAAAAAACCTTGCGCGACCTCAGTCGCATGGCAAAAGTAAAATTTCGGGTCAATACATTTTTGCATTGTTGTTTGTGTTTTCTCAAAGATACAAAATTTGTGAGTAAGATGAATCAGATGCTAACTAATTTCATGAAAGAACCAGGAGTGGAGACCACCATTGTAGTTCCACTGGTAGAAAGGGATGGTTTCCAGTTCAACAAGAAAAAGAGCACTAGTCGAGAGTTTAAGATGACATGAGAGGTCGATGGGTATGACATGGATGGAGTCATGTTGGATCTAGGATCTGATGTGAACATTTTACCCAAGAAATCTTGGGAAGTGATGGGGAAAATGAAGTTGGTATGGTCACCCATTCAACTTCGATTAGCCAAGTAGTACAATATCTACCCCATCAACTAGATGGAGCAGGTAGAGGTGAATATATATGAAGTAAAAGAAAAGGTCGACTTCAAATTCATCGAAATCATGGATGAGTCGGATCCCTACCCTGCATTGATAGGAATCGACTGGGCTTTTGATAATAATGTGGTGTTGAATTTGAATATAAAGAAAATGACATTTAAAAATGACACCCTACGCGTGGTCGCACCATTAGATCCATATGAAGGAGACCACTACAATGATCCTATCAATGAGGATGTACAAAGCTAGTTAATAGAAAATATTTACAAGGTCACGGGGTCCAGGTTGGACTACATCACTCCCACCATAGATGGGGAATTTAGTTGGAGAAGTGTCGAATATTATGACATGGATTCTTAATATTCCTTGTAAATATGGAAGAATATGTTGCATGAAGTATCAACAAGTCGTTGCACACAAATAAAAAATGCAGTGTGATGGATAGGGTCATAAATGTTTTATGCTCCTCGGTTTGATGGTATTGGGCCAATGGATACATAACTGGTCCAAATGGAGAAAAACTTCCCTATGGCAGAGAGACTCCAAGACATGGATTTTGTGGTTTTCGGGACCCCGACATGATGGTGGGTGACTCATCACCTGAATATCTGAAACTGGGAGGAAGAATCCAGGTTCATACAAGTTCACTTCCATCCCATTACCAACTTTGAATTAGCCAAGCGATATAATGGAATTCATGATCCTTAGGAACACATCTCCTTTTGTGAATGATGTTGGACTACTAAGAACATCCCTCAATCCCAATGGCTCCATCAGTTTTTCCATACCATGGATATGGTCCCTCGTAGCTGGGACATCCAAGAAGAACTCCGGTCAAAAACAAGTGAGTGGACCCATCTGACTTCCTAGTTCCTTTCAACATTTTGGTTCACTTCGCACACTTAAGTTCTCAGTGAAGATCTTGGTCAGGTTAATGAATTTAATTTTCATTAGGAGCCAAAAGCTTCTAGTCCACTGGTGGTCTGCTCATATCACCAATCGGTGGGCAAGATGAAAGAAGAAGTCCATTGCTAGACGATCGATACAGACAACATTAACAATGATGACCCCCATGGCATCCACATATGAGAGTCTAAAGGATAATGCGCTCTATAGGGAAGGGATTCTCAGAAAACCGTGCTTGATTATAATGGCCCTATCAAGACTAAGAGACACAATATTGGGACAGAGGAAGCATCGAAGATGGCCATTATTGGGGATTACTAGGATAAGGAGATTGTCACTCAGGTTGTCGACCTCCTGAAAGAGTATGAAGAATTATTGCCTCAAATTTTTTATGAGATGAAGGGAATCGTAGGATCCTTAGAAGCTATGAAGATCCAACTTAAACTCGACACCAAGCCAATCAAGAGAAGACCCTACCGTCTAAATCCTATATACAAAGAAAATGTGGGAAAGGAGCTAGATCACATGATGGATGCTAGGATCATTGTTCCAATCAAATAATTTGACTGGATTAGTCCCATGGTCATTCAACCAAATAAGACCAGAGAAATTCATATAGGAATTGATTTGTGGAGCCTCAATGAAGCCTATGTTGATGACTCTTTCCCAAATCCTTTCATAGATGAGGTGTTGGAGAATGTTGTAGGAAGGGAATCCTACTCCTTCATGGATGGTTTCTTCGGATATCATCAAGTTTGGATCACAGAAGAATATCATCCCAAAACCACTTTTGTAACCAAATGGGGGTCATTTACATATAAATTTATTTCCTTTAGCTTAATAAATTCCCCTACAGTATTTTCTTGGATAGTAGTAGCAACATTCAATGAGTTTATCCATAAGTTTCTTGAGGTATACTTGGACGTTTGGACTGTGTTTAGTTTAGCAAAAATCCATATATAAGCTATCCATCTAATTCTCGATCGATGCCGCCAACTGCAGATCTCTTTGAATTTGAATAATTTCATATTTTGTTCTCCCTTTGGTATATTTCTCGGCAATGTCATGTGTAAAGATGACTTGCTAGTCAACCCGACCAAGATTGCCACCATCCTAGATATGGTGGCCCCTACTTTAGTTCAAGGGATGTGCAAAACATTGGGACATACCAAATACGACAGGCAATTCATCCAGAATTGTTCTCATATCACAACCCCATTGGAAAGGTTGTTCCATAAATATATTAAATATGAATGGACATCAAAATGCTAACAAGATTTCAATACCGTGAAGGAAAATCTAGTTAATACACCTATTTTGTTTTTTCTGGATTGGTCCAAGATCTTCCATGTTCATGTTGATGCTTCGTCCATTGCATTTTGTGTCATTATGGTCCAGCTAGGGGAAGGAATTATCCATCATCCAATCTACTTTGGTAGCCGAAAGCTATCTGATGTTGTGTGGAATTATACTACCATTGAGCGTGAAGGCCTAGCTATGGTATAATCCCTGCAAAAATTCTGCCATTGCTTGTTGGGGTCCACCTTCAAATTCTTTAATGATCATTCCACCCTCAAGTATTTAGTTAACAAACTATTGTTGGGTGGCCAGATCTTCCGGTGGTTTCTTTTGTTTAAGGATTTTGACTTCGAGGTTGCGGTAAAACCAGGAAAATACAATGTGGGACCAAATCATTTGTCATGTATTAAGATGGGGGAGGTTGCCAACGACCTCAATGAAGAGCTTCCCAATCCAAAACTCTTCTGCATCGATGTAGTTCCAGATAAACTAACCAAAATAGTCAAATTCCTTATTTTTAGACAGGCTCCCAAGGAATATACTCCTGTACAACATGGCCAACTTGTGACCCAGAGTGTTAATTATCAGTTGATTGTCAAGCAGTTGTATAATTTGGGTGTGGATGGAATCCTACATCATTGTGATTTGGTACATGAACGATATTCCATCCTATATGAGGCACAGGAAGGAATTACTGGGATCCATAATTTCGGCAAGGAAACTACGCACAAGGTTCTACTCACAGAACTCTGGTGGCCCTCTCTCTTCACCAATTCTAAGGACTACTGCGAACACTGCGATGCATGTCAATGGGTGGGTAATCCCTATTGAAGAGATGAGATCCCCCTATTCCTAGTGATTTCACTTGAACCCTTCGACAGATGGGCCATTAACTTTGTTGGGCCTATCAATTCGCCTGCACGATGCACTGGCATGTGCTACATTATCACTACCACAAAATATCTGACAAGATTGGATGAATTCGTGCCAATCAAGGATTATATAGTCAAGATTGCAACATGCTTCATTTTTTACAATATTATCACCCCAACAAAATGTCCATGGATATTGATGAGTGACCAGGGCTCACACTTTCTGAATGAGACCATACAACTCCATCCATCACCAAAGAGCACTATGTATCATCCTCAAGCTAATGGCACGGTTGAAGATTTCAATAAAGTTTTAGAACATGCCTTAACCAATGTTTATAATGTGTTGTGTGAAGATTGGGATCAACATATCTAGACAATTTTATGGGATTACCGAACCACATGCAAAAGGCTTACTAAGCACACACCTTTCAGATTATTCTATGGGAAGGAAGTGGTCATGCCATTAGAATTTGTGGTTTCGAGCCTTTGAGTCGCACTCGCAACTCATATGATCGATGATTAATCCATCAAGCATAGGATGGAAAATATTATGGAACTCGAGGAAGACTATATAATGACAGGCTTCAACCAAGTAATAGAAAAATAAAGACAAAAGGCCTGACACAACCACAACATTCGCCAAAAACTATTGCATCCAAGATCTTTAGTTCTCTTATGGGATAATATATATTCCCACCATCTAGATAAGTTACATATGCGATGGTTAGGCTCATTTCACCTAGTCTACATCACTGAAGCAGGGTTCACCAAGCTGAAAACTCTACAAGGAAAACCACTCAAAGGTCTCATTAATGGAAAGAGGTTGAAAGTGTACTACAACTCTCAAGGGTCAATCGCCATTTAGTCTCGTTGTCATACTTTACAAAGCACACGAGTAATATTAGTATAGATTGTACAGTGTTTCACATAGTTCTTATTCGACATAAATTTAAATTTATTTTTGACAGCACAATAATTTCACCTTTGCAGAGGTGATCCTTCTAGTGACAATTGAAGTCAAATAATCAAGAATGAAAATTGTGGAGGTGTACTTGTCCAGGTATTGAGGCATGCCTATTTAGTCCAGGTCACGTAGATATTGATCCACTTTCTTACCAATTCCATTCTACAAAGGGCCAAAAGTCCTAGATGGGATGTTGACTTATGCACCAAGTAACTATCTAGCATCACATTCTCTTATAATCCCCTACAATATGGATGATCTAAATTTTTGATCTTCCTGTCTACTACAGTCTTCTAATTATTTCTACTTTCTCTTCCCACCTTCTCTGCGCCCCCTCAATTTCCTCTCTCCCTCTCACACCTATATATATCCCATGACCTCAACCCCCATCCCTCACCTTTCTCTACCAACTTATCGCTGAGATTCTGCATCTTCCCTCTCATGGCTTGCCTTAGCCAATTGTTCATTGATTTTTCATCATCATCTCGGTCGAGAAGCCCTAGAGGCTCCTTTCCCCTCCACTACATATTGATTCATCTATCTTACCCTGCTCAACCCAACCCCATTCCTCGCACGTATCATACTTGCAAACCCTCTCTTTTTGAACACTCTATATATTTCTCTCACAAACGCCCTCCTCCCCCCTACACCCATCGATTCCTGCTTCTACACCATGCTTCATCCCCTTTGTTGTTCATAAAATACCATTCTCATTGATCAAAAAATCCTTAGATGTCAATTAGTTTTTAAACAGACATTAAACATACGACCAGATTTGGGAAATAAAGATCGTTATGACTATTTGAAAAATATCATGTGAAAACACTTTATTATCCATAAAATTCATTCAGTGATAAATAACGTGTGGAAATAAGATTTCCAAAATAGTGAGAAATAGACACAAAAAATAACATGGATCATTAGACACTTTGATAATGGAGTTCGCCCATCTTAGTCTACTTCTCTAGGTCTACTTACAAATAGTAAGACCGCTCTATTAATGCTCAAATGCTTTATACAATGATGACTTACAAAGGAAAATTTGAAGATACCCTTCAATGCTTCTTCTCAAACCTAGAAATAGATATTACCATTAAATTCATCTTGGAATTCTGAGAAAAATTATTATAAAATTGACTATGTTCTGAACAGGTCCTTAAAGACCCCCTTTTACATGTAACATGAAACTATGACTCTCATACATGACAAACAAAACTAGGACTTTCATTCAAAACACTTTAGCATAGAATTTACATCACCATCATATTCCTCTCAGAAAACTGAGTATAAACACTCTATACTTCTCTAAAGGAATTCCATGGCATGCAAATCGAGACCAAAATGAACTCGCCCTAGTTCTTGGCACACAAAATAATGCAGCTATGCACTTGGCACAAATTACGAAGTCAAAAACACTCAATAAGAATTATTGGGATATTGGTATTGTGTGGTGCAATGGAAATGGACACTTGTTTATATAGTGGAGGTGGGGAGTTGAACCCCACCGGTTCCATTATATTCCTGGATTGGTAATAAATGAAATTTAAATATATTTATTCCACGTGAAAGCCTCTCATTGGTAATCACCATCGTCTACAACATGCTATACCGTGAGAATGAACACTCTTGATCTCCCAGCCGATTGGCAAATGAGCTTTTTGTTTGATTTAAGCGCCCTTTCTTGATTTCAGTCGCCTCTTCCGACCGGTTATTGCGGCAATGCAATAAGCTTCCCCTGCGTTGAGGCAAAAGCTTGGGATCTAACTCCCCAATATCTGTCTTTCACTGTGAAATTAATCTATGAAGCCAATAGAAGGGTCGACGAAGAATATGTGCACTCTGCGATCTATCTGATGGAACTGAGAGTGAAAGGGCGCCCACACTTTGCAATATGCGACTCTTACACTATAATGGACTTGTCCAAACTATGCCCACGCTAATTTTGGGATTTGTTTATAATAATAATAATAATAATAATAATAATAATAATAATAATAATAATAATAATCTAATTTTAAGGTCACGACCAAGCCAACACATCAAATTGGTGTATGAGACCTCCTTGTTTGTGGGACAAGGGACCCCCCTCCACCCAACGATTTGACTGGTAAAGTCTAAGAAGGTATACATACCCTACCCCCTCTTGAGTAACCTCTTAAGAGGATACACATGTTCTTAACCATTAGGCCCACTCAAGCTGTATATAAACTGATGCTGACAATTGCACGAAAGTCAAAGCACATTTTTCTAGATATGTTTGACTCATTCAACCAAATTGTTATTATTTTGTGTTCTTAATCAGTTTTTTATTATTAGAAATGAGAAAAATTATACATAATATGTATTAAAAGAATGATATATATATATATATATTTTCATTGAAATATCATATTATTAATCATTCCAAAAATAAAATGAAAAATTTCACTACAAATCCATTTACTTTAATATATAAATCCATTTACTTTAATATATGATGCATATAACTTATCTTTTACAAGTTACCACTCAAATACACAATATATATAATATCAAACAATTTTCTACTTTATCTTAATACATGCCATGAGCAATGTGTTTAAACGTCCACATATTTCTCCTTCGTTTTGTTCAGGTATAATGCCGCGAGCTGCATGGTATATAGCAATCCATGCAGTTGACCAAAAAATTGTGAGTTGTTACAAAGGTTACGCATTATAAACATATTTTTTTTTAATTATCTGAAAGCATTTTGAGGAGATTTGATTGGTTATTAAATTGAACCACTTATTGCTCAGCCGAAAGCGATTATAAATGTAAAATAGGTTCATAAATTCAAACTGAACTTACAAAATTGGCATCGGCCACTAATGTGCAAACCACTTTATGTCAAATAGCTATTAACAGCCCAGCGGGCCTCGCTTTTCTTTGAGCCGTTGGGCTCTGTTTCCAAGGCTACCCCTTTTAGTCCGACTATACCAAACCAACCATCTCACGAATTCCAAAACCCGCTAATTTGTCAATGTCCGCCGAGCTCCGAAAATCTTTGAAAAAAACTATACCCAAAATAAAAACACTCTTTTTTTTTATTAGATAAAAAACAAAGGAATTTTTACGATTGCCAATGCCAGTCCCTCGAGAAGAATGTTTGTTTTTTCACACAAAGGTAGACGGGGTGTTTCCGTCAACGGCGTGGCAGCCTGTCCTCTGCCCTTTTTTTCTTCACGACAATAGCCGGTTGCGGCGTGCGTCTTCGTTCGCATTCCGGCCGGCGGCGGCGACTTCCTCGTATTCGATGTGAATTGAATATGCCCATGGTCTGCTTCATCAAATTCCCCACCTTAATGAAATTCAAACATATTATAATAGCAACAACTACTTTTATTTTATAAAGTGGTTGATATACGATCTGCGTCATTAATTTGGAAAGATAGAAAATGGAAAGATATACTAACAAAATATATAAATTAGAAATTAATACATTATTAAAGTGCAATACATTAATAATAATGTATTATAGTAATATATTAATAAAATATTAATATATTAATAAATCCTTCATACATAAAAAAAAATACTAAAATATTAAAAAAATACATTAAAATATTAATATATTCATAAAATATTTATACAATAATAAAATAATACATTGATAAGGTTATGATACATTAATAAACCATTAATATATTTAAGTAATATAAAATTATTAATGAATTAATATATAATTAATGTATTAATTAATTAATAGATTAATATAGTATCTAAATTAAAGTAATCATATATTAATATATATTTTAATTTATTAATGTAATATATTAGTTAGTAATGTATTAATTAATTGATTTTATTAATATAATTCATTAATTAAACATTAATACATTATTAAAGAAACAATATATTAATATTAATACATTTATAATAATACATTAATAATGTATTACAATAATATATTAATAGAATATTTATACATTAATTAATAAAACATTCATACATTAAAAAAATATTAAAGTATTCAAAAATACATGAATGTATTAATACATGAATGTTTTATATTAATCCATTGCTACCTTAGTTAACCATGATCATATTTGACTTTTGTGACCATGGTTGACAATGGTTAACCATGTTTGATAATTGTTGTCCATATATAACCATTGTTGGTCATGACCATGACTATTGATGAAATTCACCATGTTTGACCTTAACTATGTCTATGGTTAACCATTACCTTAACTATGGATGACTATTATTGACCATTACCAAAAATAATAAATTAGTAATAATACATTGATAAAGTAAAAATGCATTAAAAATATATATTTACATAAATAAATTAAAGTATTACATTATTACATTAAAGTATTGCATTATTACATTAATGTATTAATACATGAATAGACCAATTAGGTCTTAGTGGAAGTTAAACATCATCATCATCAATATGCTCCCCCTCATATATGAGCAACATGATTAACTTCTTAATAGATGCTAATAATCATCAACATCATAAATATAACAAGTAACTAAAGATACTAAATGCATATAAGAAACATAAGTATCACTAAAAATATTAAAAATAACTACTAAAACGTTTTTAACTTATTATACTATTATTTTAATGGATGATAAACTGTTGTTTTAAAAATAAAAAATAAAAAATTAAATAATATATTTTCATCTTAATAAAAATTAAAAATTAAATAATATATTTTCATCTTAATACAAAATTTTTCAATATTATTTTATAAATTACAATTTTGATTTTTTTTATATTTTATTTTTAATTATTTTTTATATTTGATTGCTAATAAAATGAATGACTAATATCATAAATTATCTCAATACACTAACTAAAATAAATATCCATTATTCATGTTTCATAATTATAACTTCTTTATATGGAATCATATTCATATATTGTTTTTATATAAAAAGTAATATAAATATCATTTTAATGTAATACATATAATTTTCAAAATACTTATCACACTACCAATCTTCCTAACCTCTTAAGTCAATAGAAGTATGGTGATCTTGGAAAGCTTCTCTTAATGATTTTCCAGCATAGAAACAAAATTTTAAAGAATCACAGGTAATCACTTACCCTCTTAAGGTCCAATAGACCAATTCGATCTTAGTGGACGTTAATCATCATCATCATCATCATTAATAAAGTATTTCTACATTAATAATGTATTAATATATTATAATAATGTATTTATACATTATTATACTACATAAATACATTATAATTTATATATTTATACATTATTAAATAGTACATTATTAAAGTATTAATACATGTATTGATAAATCATTTATTAATATATTAATAAGTGTATTAATAAATCATATACTAATGCATTAATCATATATTAATGTATAGATCATATATTAGTGTATTGATAAATCATGTATTATTAATAAATCATTCATACATATAAATTTTTTGAACGATGGGAAATGTTCATCAGAATGCGACGTTGGGAGATATTCGCTAGATTGTGATGTTGGGAAATGTTGCGACGATGGGAAAGTTTTGTGACATTACGACATTGAGACATGTTCATCATAATGCAACAATGGGAAATGTTCGTGACATTGTGACGTAGGGAAATTTTCATCAGAATGTGACGTTGGGAAATATTTGTCAGATTGTGACAATGGGAAATGTTCATCACATAAAGAGTTTGACATTTAGATATGTTCATCACATAAAGAGTTTGACATTTAGAGATATTCATCCCAATGTGATGTTGGGCAATGGGCGTGACATTGTGGCGTTGGAACATGTTCATCACAATGTGACGATGGGAAATGTCTATTACATTGTGACGTTGGTAAATGCTCATGACATCGTGACATTGGGAAATGTTTTTCACTCTGCGACGTTGGAAAATATTCGTAAGATTGTGACATTGAAAAATATTCGTAAGATTGCAACATTGGCAAATGTTGATCATAATGCTACATTGAAATTTTTTTGTCACATTGCGACGTTGGGAAATGATCATCACAATGTGACGTTGGAAAATATTCAAGACAATGCTATGATGGGAAACACTCGACACATTCTGACTTCAATAAGTGATTGGGGCAATGTTAGGATAGGGGAATGTTTGTCACATTGCAACGTTTGAAAATGTTCATCACAATGTGATGTTGGAAAATATTCAACACAATGCTATGATGGGAAACATTTGACACATTGTGACTTCAATAAGTGATTGGGGAAATGTTAGGATAGGGGAAAGTTTGTCACATTGCGACATTGGGAAATTTTTTTCACAAGGTGACAAAGGACAAAGTTCATCACATAGTGAGGTTTGGTCATCCGTGTCACATTTCTAGGTTTGTGTAAGGGAATTTCTATGTTTAGTCATAATGGGAAATGTGTGTGACATTGAGATGTTTAGAAATGTTTTTCATAATGCAACTTTGGGAGATAGTAGACATATTGCGATGCTGGGAAATGTTCATCACAATGAGTCGTTGGGAGATGTTTGAGATATTATGTTATCCGTAAGTGATTTTTAGAATGCAAGGATGGGGGAATATATATATTATACCTTGTGGTCTCGGAAATATCATTTTATTAGGGTTCCATCCCTATACATTTTTCATTTTCTTTTTATATATTAGTTCTAGTTGTGTTGCATTCTTAATACCACATCTCGATCATATAGTTTATAACCCTCGTTAAGAAAAATACAACATTAATTAATTAGATGTAGTATGTATAATCAACACAACATGAATACACACATGAAAAGTAAATTATTGAATACGATATTGATAACGACCTTCCATAATAATACCTAATAAAACATTTTAAAAAACACAATTTTAAAGTGTCATTGAATAGACTCATAATAGACAAAATCCTCTTTTATTGAGAAGACGATCTCCTTTAATGAGAGAAAATAGACTGGTCATGAAGAGAAAATAAAAGGAAAGAGACATACATAAGATCAACATTAACATAGGAAAGAGACCTATTATAGATTAACATTTAACATTACTAAGATTAATATTAAGATTAACATTAAATATAATATTAACATATACATTAACATTAATATTAAAGGAAAAAATAATATTAAAATTAATGTAAATATTAATATAAACCTTAACATTAATATTAATGTTAATGTTAACATTAACATTACCCTTAACTTGTTAATATTAATATTGATATTAACATTAACATTAACATAAATATTAATATTACAACTAAGATTAATCTTAACATTAATACTAACATTATTGTTAATATTAAAGTTATTGTTAATATTAGCATTAATGTTAAGATTAATATTAACATGATTAATATAAAAATAATATAAGAAATTAAATAATATAAGAAATTAAATTTAAATGATACTAAATTAATAAATTAACAAATTCCAAATTCAATTTAAACAATCATAAATTTCACAACAATTGTGCATAAAGTTATAATTTTACTACTTACCCTACTTCTAAATACATATTACTCTACTCTTAAGTACATATTTATAACCAATTTTTTAAGAAATTAAGAAAAATACATATTTATAACCATTTTTTTTGCTAAAAATATTCAACACAATGCTATGATGGGAAACATTCGACACATTGTGACTTCAATAAGTGATTGGGGAAATGTTAGGATAGGGGAAAGTTTGTCACATTGCGACGTCGGGAAATTTCCGTCACAAGATGACAAAGGACAAAGTTCATCACATACTGAGGTTTGGTCATTCGTGTCACATTTCTAGGTTTGTGTAAGGGAATTTCTATGTTTAGTCATAATGGGAAATGTGTGTGACATTGAGATGTTTAGAAATGTTTGTCATAATGCAACTTTGGGAGATAGTAGACATATTGCGATGTTGGGAAATGTTTATCACAATGAGTCGTCGGGAGATGTTTGAGATATTATGTTATCCGTAAGTGATTTTTAGAATGCAAGGATGGGGGAATATATATATTGTACCTTGTGGTCTCGGAAATATCATTTTATAGGGGTTCCATCCCTATACATTTTCATTTTCTTTTTATATATTAGTTCTAGTTGTGTTGCATTCTTAATACCATATATGGACCATATAGTTTATAACCCTAGTTAAGAAAAATACAACATTAATTAATTAGATGTAGTATGTATAATCAACACAACATGAATACACACATGAAAAGTAAATTATTGAATAAAATATTGATAATGACCTTCCATAATAATAACTAATAAAACATTTTAAAAAACACAATTTTAAAGTGTCATTGAATAGACTCATAATAGACAAAATCCTCTTTTACTGAGAAGACCATCTCCTTTAATGAGAGAAAAGAGACTTGTCATCAAGAGAAAATAAAAGGAAAGAGACATACATAAGATCAACATTAACATAGGAAACAAACCTATTATAGATTAACATTTAACATTACTAAGATTAATATTAATATTAACACTAAAGATAATATTAACATATACATTAACATTAATATTAAAGGAAAAAATAATATTAAAATTAATGTAAATATTAATATAAACCTTAACATTAATATTAATGTTAATGTTAACATTAACATTACCCTTAACCTGTTAATATTAATATTGATATTAACATTAACATTAACATAAATATTAATATTAATATTACAATTAAGATTAATTTTAACATTAATACTAACATTATTGTTAATATTAAAGTTATTATTAATATTAGCATTAATGTTAAGATTAATATTAACATGATTAATTCCCGGGATGGGGTGACACGGGATGCAATGGTGCCACACAGGAGCGAGCTGGGACGCAACATTAATGCATCCACCGACCCACATCACCTCGGACCATAACTCAGCATGAGCATGAGCAGGCACATTCAAATGACAAGGCCCCTCGCGCAAGGGAAGGGTACTCGCCATCAACGCACTATCCAGTAGACTTTAATGGCTATGGTGATTGTTTTAGCACTCGCGCTCATTGTCCAAGCCGTAAGAACAAAGAGCCAGTCACTCCCTGTGGCCTCCGCTCCAATCGAGAAACAAAATTGTAGTAGCCTCTCTCCCGTTTCCCTGGAACAGTGGCAGCACCCGGCTACCTCGCCAACACTGAGGAGCAGAACGACCTTTCGAGAAAACACGCAGGAAATTCACTGGACCCCCACCATGGCCTGAGCGAGAGGGAAACCGCGAAGGGGAGCTGCCTGGTACACGACAGAGTCACGACGCAAGAGAAAGGAGAACTTTGAGAAAGCCATGGCAATGGCAGCTAATAGAAGAAGAAACATACCACGCACGCCTCCAATGGCGTACGTGGAGGAAGTCATCCCGGAAGGAGGCCTGGAAAGCCCTCTTGAGCACACTTTGTTTATAGTGCCGGAAAAATGGAATCCGAGCTCGAACTTTGGTCCGGATAGCAAGTCACCGCCTGCAAGCAGTATGCTCGACCCTCATGCCACCAACTCATAGACGCCTTACCCCCCCTGCTATGTGGAAGAGGAGGTTCCTCCCGAACCTACCAAGGAAGCGGAGGAGCAAGCACACACACGACAATGGCACAATAAGCAGGAAGCAGAAGCAGCCACCCTCGAGGAGTTAATGGACAGCCACCGCCCGGAGCAACCACCTTCAGTCGACTGGGGATACCTCAATCTCGTCTTTGAGATGAGGAATATGATGGAGGACCATATCTTCCGCCTTGCGCAAATGGATCACAGACTTGACATGTTCTTTGCGGCACATTCCAGAACTTTGCCAAAGAAACAATGTCCGACTTGCGCGTGAGCCTATTCGTTCCGAGCAAGATGGAGGCAGTCCGAGGACGAGGACAAGCATGCCGGTTCAAAGGTTACATAATGTTCAGAACTAGACTTTGTTTTTGTTGCTATAATTTAGGCCTTGAGATAGATAGCTACTAGTATTTCTTAGAACTAGTCAGGTTAACCAGTTTCATTCTCGCGACTGATAGTCCTGGTTTCCTTCGGGCAGGACGTAGCACCGTCAATTTTGTCAATTTTGTTAATTTTGCAAACTGGGTGACAAATGGACAGGGATGCCCAGCTGTCCCGGTTTCCTGCTCAGGCAGGACAACTGACATCACCAACAACTTATGTATTTTGTTTATGGTAATATAATAGGCTCCATCTTTTTACTTAAAAAAAAAAATATTAACATGATTAATATTAAAATAATATAACAAATTAAATAATATAATCAATTAAATTTAAATGATATTAAATTAATAAATTAACAAATTCCAAATTCAATTTAAACATATAGAGGGTGGGAGAGGAAAACATTAATAGATAAAGTTTATTATTAAATTTAAATAATATTAAATTAATAAATTCCAAATTCAATTTAAACAAGAAATTTCACAACAACTGTTGCTAAAAGTTATAATTTTACTACTTACCCTACTTCTAAATACATATTACTCTACTCTTGAATACATATTTATAACCAATTATTTAAAAAATTCAAAAAAATACATATTTATAACCAATTTTTTTTCGGAAAATTAGCCCTGGTTATGTGCTTGGATATAATATTTGCTAGTTATACACTATTGTTATTCTACAATTATTGAGATATCCATTGTCTCAAGTTCTATGACAAATTCAAGAACTCCAAATGAGATGAAAACTAAACGAATACATTTTTTGTTCTCTTCTAAACTACCTCTGCATATGAATGCATATTAATGTTTTCAACCATCCAATCAGAAAAGTATAGATGAAACCGCTCGACTACAAGTTCGACTTTTCATTATATCTATATTAATTGAAACCCTAATTATTATATATTCCTCTTTAATTTTATATTGTCCAATGGCGTCTGGTGGGAATGGGATACATGTTTTTTAATCTATTTCACGTTCAATTCTTTCAAAGTGAGAAGATCCCGGGTATCCAATAACACATTGTGCTACACTTTTGGAAGATCCCGGGTATCCAATAACAAATCGTGTTACACTTTTAGGGTTTCCAAAGGATACCCGCACGAAAATTTAAACATCAAATCCTTTAATCCAACAGTTTTGATTAGACATTCAATTCTTTCAAAGTCGAAAGATCCCTGGTATCCAATAACAAATTGTGTTACACTTTTAGGGTTTCCAAAGGATACCCGCACGGAAATTTAAACATCAAATCGTTTAATCCAACAGTTTTGATTAGACATGGGTACTACATACACTGTTTTAAGCTGGAAAAATTTAAAGTGTGAAGGAAGACCCGATAAATAGTCGTTCTCTTCTAAATCTTTGATAAAATTGTTACGAAAAGCTTATTTCTTTGATACCGTTTGATATGATCTCTTCCTCCAAATTTTAGAATACGTAATTGATTTAGAATATACAAATAATGAAAACTGAAATATTGAATAAGAGGAAGCTAGACAAAGAGATTATGCAACACTATATATGTGCAATTTTGGTATTTTAGGTGCACTTAAATAGGAATTACAAAATATAAATTTCACTTGACGGTGGCAATGAAATGCATTCTTTTGTTTCGTTTTCGCTATTTTTCATGTACTTCCCACACATAGTATCAGTTTGCAATTTAGTCGATCGAATGCTCATGATTCTTTTCCTGCATATGCCATAAGAAATAGGTCGAAACTTTTCATAGCTAAACCGTTTCAAACCTCTTTGATTTAAATTTTTTACTAACAAAAAATGGGGATTTTCTCAATCAAAATGCATGTCCTAAAACATTCTTAATTGTATGGGAGCATTTTCAAAAAACGTTGTTTTGTTAACCAAAGAACATTATGACTATGAAGATCCAGATTTAGTCATTTTTTTATTTGAATCTATTTCAATCAACATGACCTTGAAACCCTAATTATTATATATTCCTCTTTAATTCTTGATTGTCTAATTATTATATATTCCTCTTGAAACCCTAATTATTATATATTCCTCTTTAATTCTTGATTGTTACTGGCTCTATCAATTAAAAAAATCCTTCAACAATATGGATGTAACTTTGAAAATATAAAATCTTAAAAATATTTAAGATAGTATTAAACTTGACTAAAAATAAAAAGATTATTTCTGCTGACATAAAAGTTTTATTGAAATTTTAAAATGCAGGTGGGTCTACATATATCTAGAAGTATAGCTTGATTAAAACTTTTCTGTTCACTGCGCCTAAAACTCTCACACAATATCCGTTAATCGATTACCAGTTTACGTTTGTTTACCAGATCCTTGCAGTTACGAATATTAATGTGGCATTTATGGGCGTATAGATCCCGGATATCTATTAACAAATCATGTTACATAGAAAATCCTTTTAGGGTTTCCAAAGGATACAGGAAAAAATGAACATCAAATTCTTTAATCCAATAGTTTTGATTCGACCTGGGTACTACATACACTTTTACAGTGGAAAATATTTATCATGTGAAAAGAAGACCAAATAAATAGTCCTTCTAATACTAAGACCTGATAAATAATAGTTCTATACTAAATATTTGATAAACAGTGAAGTAGACAACTTAATATTTGCTAATCAGATTAATAATACTTTAATGTAAAAACGTGGTCACTGTTCCCGAATGGTATATTGATGCGTCCAACTACCACGATGAGGCTATGTTCATGAGGCGCGGAGTCGGGTTGTAAGGTTTTCATAATCAAAATCAATTGTTAATCATATAAAGTATTAATTTGGTGGTTACTATGTAAATTTTTAATCATATCAAGTAAATAGCGAAAAAGTAAATAAGAAAATGTACTCATTCATAAATGATTCATAAATGTAAGGAAGTTATGAAATTAAATCTCATTCAGTGATTTGGGACGACAACGAAGAATATATCATCATCTTTCATTGCTGACCATAAAATTAAAATTTATGATTAAAAAGTTGATTAGTCCATCAATTCCCATAGAGGGATTATCAGCTTAATAAAAAAATTTAAAAAATTGAATAACAAGGAAATCGGTAAGAATTATATTTTGAAACTGTCTTTTAACTTCCGCTTTGTAAGCAAACATTTCACTTTCATGTTAAAAAAAATAGTTATAAAAAAGGTTTGTTTTAATAGTTCGAAATGTAATTTAATTTAAACCAGGCAGCATGGCTTATACCTGTCGCCCGCGGCATGGTCTATAGCAATCGATGTGATAAAAGAAATATGGAAGAGGTGAATAACAGGTGGCATCGATCTGATAAAAGAAATATGCAACCGCTATCTACCCTGACTCTAAGAAAATTGACTTAAAGGCGAGTGCAAATATTGTCTATTTCTTTTAACTTTCTCATTGATACCCATGAATCCAAGAAAATTGACTTAAAGGGCGATGGCAAATATTGTCTATTCTTTTAACTCTCTCAATCATATATTTGAGCAGGCATGTGCACATAACACTGTCATTCATATATTATTCTTTTAACTGTCTCATTCATATATTTGAGCAGGCATGTGTACATAACTCTGTCATTCATATATTTTAACAGGCATGTGCACATTGCCCATTTGTTCACCATCTGGTCCATTAATCAAACTTCCAAAACTATGACCTGCACATATTTATTTTGCTTTTGAGCTAGTGTTCATCCAATTGAGCCATAACTAAGTTGATCACGATGTCCATAAAATCGTTTGGGATTGGTCCAATGAAAATTATCAGTTAAGTTTTCAACATAAACCAGTGAATCACTGGAGTGTTGGTATGCATATTAATCTTTTTTCAGATGACTTTTCAACATAAATCAGTTATCAGATAAGCTTTGAACATAAACCAGTGGAGTGTTGGTATGCATATTAATCCAGGCGTTGACCAAAATTTTAAGGTTTTCTGAAAGTGAAAGTGAAACGTTACAAATAATTTTTTTTATTATAACTGTTTCTTTCTAAAGTTTCTGACTTGCCGTATTTTATAAAAACAAATTATTGCGATAGGAAAATCTTGTTTCTTCTCGTTTTGTTCATGTTATTTTCTTCGTTTAAGTTCTATATAGGAGCTTTTGAACACAGTTATAAATGTTCACACGAGTTAGACGGCACATCGAGTCGTTTTCCTTATTTAGTGCTTGTCACATTATTAGTCCCTGCGGAAGGCAAGCGGGACTCTAGCGTTCCATGCAGCTTTGATTGTCTAATAATTTGTGTTTGACTTTCAATAATTTTTTTCCTTTCCAAACTTTTACATAGAAGAATAAAAGCAATTATTTTTTTTCCTTATTTAAATTGATTTTTTGAACATGCTATTGGTTTATAAGATGGAAGTCTTATTGCCGATTTCATCTTATATAGCAAGTTTGATGTAGATTTCGATAACCTAAGTTTATTTATCAACGCCTTTGTCTATCATTCGATTGTGAGTCTTCCAAGCATCCTTCATCTGACAGCACTCTAGCTCCTTCCACTGCCATATCATTTTGTCAGTCTGCCAGGCAACCTTCATTTGTCAGCACTCTACCGCCATAATGTGCATCAACATAGGCCTTTTTCCACCGCCATGTCCTTTCGCATAGTCTTTTTTCCACCGCCATAGCCTTTTGAACCACCATAGGGTGCTTCATATACAATACATTGCATATTAGGGAGGAGTAAATCAAATTTATATTACTGAGTTGGAGGAGCAAATTGAGAAGCTTCCTTCAACGTTTTTGAGGATTTCTCCGAGGCTCTCTTGGACTCAAGACTTTCAGGTACGCTCAGGTCGAGAGGCTTCGACGCTCTTAGATCGAGAGGCTTACGGATGGCTCGACAGCTCCGCTCGGCTCTCTCGCCAGCCTCTTCCCTTACTTTTGTGAACTTTTCTCTTTCCTTACTTTTGTGAATTCTTGTAGACTAATTTGAGAAATGCTTGATAGAAACTGAGCGAAGGATTTGGCATAAAAACACTTGGAGAAGAAGGTATTTATTTCATGCTAAACACTTTCCTTTATCTGTGTGAGATGGAGGCACAACGGAGTTTGGGTATTGGCATTTACAAACACCCGATACAAAATGAAAACAAAACAAATATTGCCTAAATGCGAAAAACAAGACTTATTGGAATTCGGGGTTTGACATACCCAACTTAAAAAAACAAAATAAAAACTTTAATTGCCGAATCGTGAAATGCTAATATGCTTTGGGCCCACAACTTCGGGTTTCAGCGTTTGGAAGTGAGGAAGTCTATCACTCAAGCCGACGGATGTCCCGAAAGATAGAACCCCGAATCGCTATGCTCAAAATTAATGTGGTTTCGGAATCATGAAAAACAAATAAATTACCATGATTATTCAAATTAAAAAAAAACAATATGGCAAATGCGATCAAGGAACCAAATGAGTTTACAAACTCAAATAAAAATAAAGTATTAATGGAGAGAACACCTCCTAATACACAATAGCAACTTTGATTCAAAAATATTTTCAGGATGTAAGGATTACAATTCGTTTAAATTAGTGATAAGTGCTTAAACCTTGAGTCTTGAAGAGTCAAGATGGCCATCGATGTACTATTTACACAGAGGTGGTGAAATGATTACATTCTGACATACTTCCTCTTAATCATTTTAGAGCAAAAAAAATTAAATTATGTAAAAAAAAATTTGGTGTAAACAATGCATTACAACTTACAGACCCCAATATTACTTCTATGAATTTTAAACAATTCATTTTCCAAAGGATTTGTAAATATGTGTAAATTGTTCTTTAGACCTGCAGAATTGAACATAAATTTCTTTGCCATTTACCATCTCTCGAATGAAATGATACCTCGTATCAATGTGCTTACTCTGCTTGTAAAAAATGTGATTCTTTGACAGTGCAATGGCAGATTTATTATCACAGACAATTTGAGTTGCACAATTCTACTCATGCAATAATTCATTCAAGATTCTTCTCATCCATACAACTTGACATGCAGCTGCAGCTGTTGCAACATACTCTGCCTTAGAATATAGAGTCACAATGGGTTGTTTCTTTGATGCCCATGCCACTGCTCCAGATCCAAGACTGAACACATACCCAGATGTGCTTTTCTTGTCATCAATGGAATCTGCAAAATCACTATCAGTATATCTAATCAGTTCAAAGTTTAAACTCGATGTGTATCGGATACCAAAGTAAGTTGTTCCAACAACATATCTCAGGATCCTCTTTCCTGCTTGCCAATGAGTACTCTTCGGAGTCTCCATGAATCTCGAAATCAAACTTACAACAAACATGATATTAGGTCTAGTTGTTGTTAACACAAGGCTTCCAACTAGCCTTTTATAAAGATTTGGATTAACATATGATCCTTCATCATACTTGCTAAGTTTAATACCAGTTTCCATAGGTGCTGCAACTGGTTTACAATTCAACATTCTAAACCTTTTCAATGCTTCATTTGCATAGTTAGTTTGACAAATGAAAATGCCATCATCAGATTGATTCACTTCAATTCCAAGAATATACTTCATCAATCCTAAATCAGTTATCTCAAACTCCGTTTTCATGGCATTTTTAAAATCATCTACAGATAGATCTCCAGTAAAAATAAGGTCATCAACATACAAACAAGCAATCAAAATTTTACCTTCCTGATTTACCTTTGTATACAGAGTTGGTTCACTTGGACTTCTATTGAATCCAACACTAATAAAGTACTCATCAATCCTGTTATACCAAACTCTGGATGCCTGCTTCAATCCATATAAATCTTTCCTTAACTTGTAAACTTTATATCTGTGCTTATCAATCTCATAACCTGGAGGTTGTCTTACATAAACCTCTTCTTCCAAATATCCATTCAAGAATGTAGACTTAACATCCATCTGATGCATGATCCATCTATTCTGATCTGCAATAGCTAAGACCATGCTCACAGTGTCAATTCTTGCTATAGGAGCAAATGTTTCATTGTAATCAATACTGGGTTGTTGACTAAACCCCTGAGATACAAGTCTTGCCTTGTACTTTACAACTTCACCATCTGCATTCAACTTAGTCTTATAAACCCACTTAACACCAATGCTCTTCTTACCTTTAGGTAAATCGACAAGATCGCAAGTGTTATTTCTTTCAATGGAATCAATCTCCTCATCCATTGATTTTATCTAGACATCCTCTTTAGCAGCTTCATAAAAAATTACTGGATCACATGCCATCAATGAAAAAATTGAAATATGATCTACTTCTTCATTCCGATCATACAATTCTCTTGATCTTCTAGTATTTTGTCCTTTAAATCTGTTTCTTAATGAAGCTAAAGTGGGATTTGATTCACTACTTACCTGTGAATCTGATTAATGTCCACCATGTCCAAATGACTCATCACGCTCATGGGTTTTGGGCGTTCTAAATTTAGATGGGATGAAATTTGGTGCTTCCCTTGTGGGACTTCTTACTGTAGATGTATGTGCATGTGGAACCAACTTTCCACCTCCTTTAGCCTACTCAGATCCATCATCATCTTCATAGGGTAACACAACTCCCTCTGAAATTGATTTGTCAATACTTCCATCCCAAGCTTCATCTTCTTTAAATTGAACAGCTTTGTTGATTACATATTTCTGGGTGATGGGATTGTAGAGTTTATATGCCCTAGGATCTTCACTGTATCCAACAAAGATACATCTCTCACTTCTGTCATCCAACTTCCTCATCATTTTTGCAGGTACATGCACAAATGCAACACATCCAAATTTTTTGAAATGAGAAACATTGCAAGGCTTATCGTCCAAGGCTTCCGGAGGTACACGATTCCTCACGGTCTTGGTCAAACTTCTATTCAGGATAAAAACAGAGAAAAGAACCACATCTCCCCAATATTCATTCAAAATATACTTCTCTTTCAACATACTTCAAGCCATATCCATGATGGTCTGATTCTTCCTTTCAACCACTCCATTATGTTGTAGAGTATATCGAGCAATAAAATGCCTTTCAATTCCAGGAGAAACACAAAATTCAATGAATTCATTCAGTTTATACTCACCTCCTCTGTCAGA
Organism: Picea engelmannii; assembly: GCA_009831015.1. NCBI lineage: Eukaryota > Viridiplantae > Streptophyta > Pinopsida > Pinales > Pinaceae > Picea > Picea engelmannii. Next base: position 118,196 of record ML790340.1, on the reverse strand, counting down.
CCTTAGGATCTTAATGGTTCGACCACTCTCATTCTCAACCATAGACTTAAACCTCTTGAAAACATCAAAAGCTTCATATTTCTGTTTCAACAAATACAACCAATTCTTCCTACTGAAATCATCAATGAAAGTCATAAAACAAACACATCCAGTTAAAGAAGGTGTTTTCATAGGTCCACATAAATATCTGTGGACAGTTTCCAATGGAGCTTTTTCTCTGTAGGAAAGACCTGAAACAAATTTCTCTCTGTGATGCTTCTCAAGCATACAACTCTCAAAAGATCTTGCAGGTTGCTGAATACAGGGCAACCCCTTTATCGTTGGCTTCTTATGCAACAGATCTAAGTCACCAAAATGTAAATGACCATATCTCAAATGCCATAACCAAGATTCATCTAAACTTCTAGCTTTATAAGCATTCAAAGAACCACTCAAATCATTTCTCATAACAAGCAGAAACATTCTATTCTTGGTCATCTCTACTCCTGCCATCAACTATTTGCTAGGTAATTTATCATAGATTGTACATACCTTGTTCTTGAAGAACACTCTGTACTTTTTCTCCAACAGTTGTCCAATACTAATAATATTGCATTTTAAACCAGGCACAAAATAAACATCATCAATATTTATTCTCTAAATATTTTTAGTGTAAACTGGAACTACACCTTTACCATTAACTGTAACCTTACAGTCATTTCCCAGTTTTACTTCAAACTGAATACTAGTATCAATAGAAGAAAATAAATCCTTATTACCAGTCATGTGGTTATTGCAACGAGTATCCAAAAACCAAATATCGTTAACACTTTCCTGAGTGACATTACAAGTCAAGACACATAATTTTATCATCATCAGACTCATTTGTGATATGTGCAGATTTCTTTCCAGCATATGCCTGCTTCTTCCAACATTTGTTAGCAAAATGCCCAAACTTCTTACAATAATAACATTGTACTTTAGTTTTAACATACCTCTCATTTTCTTGCTACCAGGGTTTGATGCTACTCCCTCTTAAATTAGGGGCATTCTGCTAGGACTTCTGCTCAGACTCTGATTCAGCTCTGTTGTCCCTTCGACCAGAAAATCGACCTCCTCTTCCATGATTATAAAACCTTCCTCTGTCTCTGCCTCTAGTAACATGCAATTGGGATTTGAAAGCATTCTCCACTGATCCTTCTTCATATCTGGATATCCTAGATTCATGAGGAACAAGAGAACCAATTAACTCATCAATTTGCGTTTGACTTAAATCTTTAAATTTCTCTATGGGCACAACTATAGGTTCAAAGTTCTTGGGTAAACTTCTCAACACTTTTTCAATAACTCTTTTATTCTCAACATCATCTCCATACTATCTGAGCTGGTTCACAACACTCATTACTTGAGTCATGAAAGTATCAACACTTTCATTATCCTTCATCTTCATATTTTTGAAATCTCTTCTTAAGTTCTGGAACTTGACTGTCTTCACCTTGGACACACCTTGATAACAGGTTTGAAGAATGTCCCAATGCATATTCAAAGATGTAGCACTACAAATCTTCATAAAAATGGATTCGTTTAATCCTTTTTGGAGTAATCCAAGAGCCTTGTTATCCTTCTTCCTATTTTCCTTCAGCAAAACACGATTAACATTAGATAGAGCCAATTCTGTTGTAGCATCAACTAGCTCAGCATAACCATTAATAACATAAGTCCACAAATCCTGAGAACACAAAATCATCCTCATTCGAATATACGAGGAATCATATGACTTCTCTCTCAGGACATGAACCTGAATTTGAGAAGAACTGCTACAAGACACAACCATTTATAAAAATTTGAAAGAAATCAAATAAACCTTCACGAAGAAAAATAAGAAAATAAAATTTGGCACCAACAGGAATAATCTGCAATGAACTAGGCAATAGAAGAATAGACTACTAGCTCTTATACTAAATGTGAGATGGAGGCACAACGGAGTTCAGGTATCGACGTTTACAAACACTCGATACAAAATGAAAACAAAACAAATATTATCAAATATGCGAAAAACAAGACTTATTGGAATTCGAGGTTCGACACACCCAACGTAAAAAACAAAATAAAAACTTTAAGTGACGAATCGTGAAATGTGAATATGCTTTGGGCCCACAACTTTGGGTTTCGGCGTTTGGAAGTGAGGAATTCTGTCACTCAAGCCAATGAATGTCTCGAAAGATAGAACCCTAAATCACTATGCTCAAAATTAATGTGGGTTCGCAATGAGAAAAAACAAATAAATTACAACGATTATTCAAATTAAAAAAAAACAATATGGAAAATGAGATCAAGCAACCAAATGAGTTTACAAACTCAAATAAAAAAAAAAGTATTAACAGAGAGAACACCTCCGAATACACAATATAAACTTTGATTCAAAAATGTTTTCAGGATGTAAGGATTACAATTCGTTTATGGTATTTAAACACAAAAAATTGCCCCTTCGATCTTCTAAAGGATTTAATCAAGGCGGTAATAGTATCTGGTTGCCTTCAAAGGTTAAGGCGACCACCGTTTAAGCAATGTAAGACAAAATTATTGATCGATGCTTAAACCCCGAGTCTTGAAGGGTCAATACGAACACCGATGCACTGTTTACACAAAGGCGGTGAAATGATTACATTTTGACAATCTGTAGTTCTTGCATATATGGCATAATTTCCTCTCATGTTGGTCGATTTCGTTCCTCTACAAGAAAATTCACAGATCATCTTTATTTTCTTGGTTTTGATCCAAATAATCTGTATATGTGCGAGCACCACCTGCTCTTGATAAAAAAACATTATTCTCAGGATCGTGAAGGGCCCATTCATTTTTCGTGAACAGAGAATTAATGTCAATAAATATACCATTGAAGCTACTGCAAGACAAATCATAAAAAATGAGAGATATATGTCCTTTAAATCATAAACAATGAGAGATATATGTCCTTTCTTGATAATGTTGATGTTGATGATTAGATTCTGATTCTAATTGCCTCAACAAAGTGATTTCAGTGAATCATTTTTATATCGATTTTTTCACTATGTTTCAGTTTAGCTTTAGTCACGAAATATTTTTTGTTATGAGATAATCATTTGCAATGTCATATTTATGATTTTGCAGGACATCCATTACCAAGGAAAAGATCTAAATGAAGCTGCAGCTCCACTTGGCTACCATTAAACTCACGAATCAATGCTTTTGCATGGAAATTCCTTTTCTATTAGCCGTAGTAGAATTGTTCAACCCATGTCTATATATATTATTATGTATTGGAATTTGGTACCATAGAAAACATAAATGCCATAGGACATATTTGAATTAGACTGATAATGGACCATTTTTTATCACTTATTATTACTGTGGAGTTTTTAAATTTTGAAATGTTGACCATAACATTCTATAAAAGTAAAGACATATTATACATATTTTATCATGTGTTGTATTGCTTTATATTTATTTATATATAGATGTCAGAAGAATACATAGTTTCTCTTTATCACACAGATTAGCAAAGTTTTCAAGTTGATTCTCTAGACGAGATCAACTTTGTTCCATTACAGGGTTCTGTACAACCCAAATGTACAAAACTCACATGCTATGTGTACTCGTCACGTTTAACTTGTGAGGGATAACCATAGAAAATATTAGGAGTACAATTAGATGCTGATGAGAGATATATGCCCTTTCTTGATTAATGTTGATGATAAGAATCACTTTCTGGCTTTTGGAGGCACCTAGATAACAAAAGACGAAGAATAAGGGATTGAGAAAGAAAGCAAATAAGAATAATTTCCAGTACTTCTAGGCCAGGGAGTTCTCATACTAACTACATACATCCCACTGGAGTGTGGCTTCAGTGCACGTACAGATACAAAAGTTCAGTTTGATTCTCTTCCCATTGTGATGCCCCAATGAAAACGATGTCATTCAACACAACACTGTAAGGAACTCCCAAGAATCCCTGCTAATATACATTTCTTTAAGAGGGATTCTCACCGATTTTGATACAAACTGACCACCTTTCTACCCAAAATTGACTCACACTATACTCTAGCTATGTGCAAATAATATCAAAATTCGGATGAAATGCCCTGCAACGTAATCGTAATAGGATGAAGCTATAAGGAACGTGTTGGCTTTATATTTTGTACAATGCAAGACTAAGCTTGTTCAATTTATCAAGGAGTTATTTTTTCAATAATGGACACACATATAAATCTATATGATGAAACAAGTTATACAGAAAAAAAAATTAATCTTATCATGACATTCTATTTTCAAAATACATAAATGATTCTACACACACAAGAACTCCAAATCCCTAAGAAGTGAGTTTATCAACGTAGATGATACAATACAATAATATTATTGTATGAGTTGGTTTCAATATTCTTTCAACGACCTTAAAAGAATTGGGCTCTCTTCTATGAATTCCCATTCTCCATGCAAGGCTAATGGTGTTATATGGATTCTTACATTATGAAAGTTTTCTTTATTCTCATTAGCATTATCTCGCATTATCTTTGTTGCGTGATCCAATTTTGTTCATGAATGTAGTCTATCTAGCTCATCTCTTTGCAGTCATTGGAGGCCATACCCATTTACCGATATATTTTATTGACTTGTTTTAGAAGTTGAATGAGTTTTCTCTATCATTCATATACAAAGAATGATTATAGGAATTATAAAAACAAAAATATCACTCGTAAATGTTTTTCGAACTACTCCAACCACACATAGAAGATAACCACCATAGAGGTGAAGGAGCAAAAAATTAGTACGCGGGGTTGCCAAGAATCAAAGACTCTACATTGTTGAAATTACATCTCATTTCAGCATACACATAGTCTACATTATATTTCAGCCTCCTATAAAGATACAACACCCATACAACTATTCTTTATGAACATAAACACTAATAGACTAGTTCTGAAATAAAATAGCCGCGGAAATAACTCATATATCAGCAGGCTATAACCCTCATTTGGCACAAAAATATGTGCATAAACACTTGAAGAAATTACACAAAAAATAGGACAGATTTGAGGAGAAAGAATGTTTTATTCAGCTCAAGGAAATTCAGAACTATTACATCAGCAAACTGCATTAGCATTAAAACACAGACATTCACTTCTTTTAGCAAAATTCTTCACTATACAAATAGTCCCAGACTGTAGCTAACAAAGACAGCCATGGATGTATGACCTGTATGACCCAGGACAACCAATAAATCTTTAGAAATAGTCATAAATCTACATAGAAAAACGTGCCAAAAGGAACTATACGAAACAACATTAAAAACTCAGCAAATATGCATAGAAATCTGTGCCAATCTGTTGTAAACTTATAGCCTTGATTTATGTGCTGTCCCTTTACTATATGGCCATCTTACACAGCTGTACAACCTCCTTTATTTTGGTTGTACAGACTGCAATAAATGTTTCTATGCTTCTAGGGATACATGCCAATCCCACTCCTTGGGATGCATGCCAAACCCTCCTTGCTGTATCTCTTCCTAAAGAATACACTCCTCCTTGGGATGTGTGCCCCTTCACCTTCCCTCTAGCTCTCCTCAAAAGTGTGCCCTCCTTCTCCTAATGAGCTGCCTTTAAACAATTTCGAATTGTAACTCCTTTAACCCTTGAGCTCCCTTAAGCGAATTTTCACTTAACCTTGAGATCAACGATCACGACTTAATCATTCTTTGAGATCACTTTAATTAATAAAGTGACCCATAACATCATAAAGTCACTTTTACATTTTGAAATTCAAATACTCAACTTTATAGAATCACTTTATAAAGTCACTTTATAAAAAACACATTGTAAAGTTACTAGGAAAATATTTTCTTGGTCACTTCCACATGTTGAGCGCTACCAATGCAGAAGTACCTCCAAGCTACCAAACCTCAACACTCTCTCTTAGTGAGAGAGGTACTTTTGGTATCACCACTAGAATTTGTCTCCATCTCATCAGCTGCCATAGCTGCTTCCTCTGTACTAGAAATCTCTTCTCCCTCTAAACATGAAGCCATTACTCCTACTGCACTGGAAGCCTCTGCTGCTACCTTTGTTGTACCACGAACTGAAGACATGATCCTAGGAGACTGCACACTCTTTTGAGAATCCAACTGTGTCGACTCATGCATGTTGAGTCCCTTGAGTGTCCCAGAAGAAGAATGAGTGCCATGTATCAACTCTCTCTCCCATGCTACCTGCCAACTCTCTGACACAGAATCTGAGTCCAGAAATCCACTGGACTCCAATACAGGTCTACCCAACAACCTGTACAACCTCTCATACCTGACACCAAGCATTGTTGTTGTGTCAACAATTGCTCCCACAGGATACAAAAACACATGTCCACTTTTGAAAACAACTCCAGAACCACTCTCATCCAAAGCTGACACTGAGAGCAAATTAATTGTCAACTATGGAACATATAACACCTTGCCAACCTCCAAAATACCTCCCAACTCTAGTTGGAATATCATCCTTCCAACCCCCTTTACTGCATGTTGTGGGCCGGTTCCACAATTCACACTACAGTCTGAGTCTATCTTTGTAAGATCGAGGAAAACTGACCTCAACCCGGTCAAGCAAATACAACAACAAATCACTTGCTGTCCCAAGAGCCAAAATGTTGCTCACTAAACTTCAAAGCACAAGCTCTGATACCATGTTAAAATTACATCTCATTTCAGCATACACATAGTCTACATTAGATTTCTGCCTCCTATAAAGATACAACAACCATACAACTGTTGTTTATGAACAGAAACACTAATAGACTAGTTCTGAAATAAAATAGCAGTGAAAATAACTCATATATCAGCAGGTTGTAACCCTCATTTGGCACAAAAAACTGTGCATAAACACTTGAAGAAATTACACAGAAAATAGGACAAATTTGAGGAGAAAGAATGTTTTATTCATCTCAAGGAAATTCAGAACTATTACATCAGCAAACTGCATCAGCATTAAAACACAGACATTCACTTCTTTTAGCAAAATTCTGCACTATACAAACAATCCAAGACTGTAGCTAACAAAGACATCCATGGTTGTACGACCTGTACGGCTTAGGAAGGCCAATAAATCTTCAGAAACAGTCATAAATATGCATAGAAAAATGTGCCAAAAGGAACTATACGGAAGAGCATTAAAAACTCAACAAATATGCATAGAAATCTGTGCCAATCTGTTGTAAACTTACAGCTTCGATTTCTGTGTTCTCCCTTTACTGTATGCCAAATTACACAACTGTACGACCTCCTTTATTTCTGTTGTACAGTTTGCAATAAATGTTGCTATGCTTCTAGGGATGCATGCCAATCCCACTCCTTGGGATGCATGCCAAACCCTCCTTGTTGTAGCTCTTCCTCAAGAATACACTGCTCTTTAGGATGCATGCCCCTTCACCTTCCCTCTAGCTCTCCTCAAAAGTGAGCCCTCCTTCTCCTAATGAGCTGCCTTTAAAATTTTTGAATTGTAACTCCTTTAACCCTTGAGCTCCCTTAAGTGACTCTTCACTGACCCTTGAGATCAACGGTCACGACTTAATCATTCTATGAGATCACTTTAACTAATAAAGTGACCCATAACATCATAAAGTAACTTTTACATTTCGAAATTAAAAGACTCAACTTTATAAAATCACTTTATAAAGTCACTTTATAAAAAACACATTATAAAGTTACTAGGGAAATATTTGCTTGGTCACTTCCGCATGATGAGCACTGCCAATGCAGAAGTACCTCCAAGCTACAAAATCTCAACATACATACAGGCCATAATGGAAGCAACTAGACTGGAGAGGAGTCATCATCAACACCAACGTCATGGATTTTCCATCCAAGCCCCTTACAGTCCAGTTGATAGATGTATCAAAACGATCAATTAGGGTGTCCTGCCTTAAAGAGTCCAGCTTTGTTGGGAAGAGGAGAGGGTCCATTAATAAATCTGCATGCAACCAGGCCTATTTTGGCTGGATAACTATTCATTATCTTCGTTTAAAGGAAGAAAGAAAGGACAAAGGGAGAAATGGTAGGGGTTCCAGTTTTATAAACAAGAAGTAAAGGTCTTGAGGGTAAAAGGTTCATAGAAAGAGTAAGATCTAAGGAATGTGATCTGGGAAACGATGGGAGTTTTCTTGCATAGATAGGCAGGTAGGCAAAGGATCACCAGAGTATAACACAAGATCACCTTTTCTAGCTGCCATAGAGTCGACCTGTAAACGAAGTAAACCCAATGGGAACCGTCAAGTGGAATACCTACATAGCCACAATACTACTTCGAAGCAAAAACATCATACAAATCAAGTTAGCATCAAAACAACTGTCATTTAAAGAAAACAACCTATCATCCTCTCCAACATAGGGTCTCCAACATAGGGATCTATTGTGATTATAGCCCCTAGGTTTGGGTGTCAAAGGACAAAAAAAGAATATCAGTTGAAACTCTCACAAATAAGTTCAAACTAGTGATGCATTGCATGATCCGAGAGAAAGCATAAAAACTGGAGAATAATGCAAAATACAGAAGCCAAAAACACCAGAAGGAAGGAGGACATTGAAGATATAAATGATTACCCGAAATGCATCACAGGAGCTAGAAACACCAGAAGGAAGGAGGACATTGAAGATCTAAATGATTACTCGAAATGCATCACAGATAACCCGAAATGCATCACATAGAAACCGATAAGAGGATTGGTTTCCATTGTAAATGTCTGAGTAGTAGTGGTTTCCACTTCTCTAACATTCATTGAATGCAAGATTCCAACTGTCGTGGGACAAAGAAATTGCATGCAAGCTTCCAACTAAATTTTACATAATAATAATTAATTATTCATATATGATGACTCATATCAAAACTGTAGTTCCTTGCTTGAGCCATGTTATGCTAGCTGGCCATACACGTAAATCACATCTTTCCCTGTGCACCTTCCGAGGTATGCAACGAATGAAAGTTGGTGCTCTGAATTAGACAAGTGTAACAAGTGAAGTAAACAAGTGTAACAAGTGAAGGGTGGTGCTCCATGCAACATAAGCGACGTTCTTCCTTGAAAATAGGAAATATAACATGTTAGTAATCTCATTATCCCCACTAAGTTTAGGCAATGTTTAAAGATAGTTCTGAGGCATGTCATGTAAATTTATAGGCCAGTAGAATACCTATGAAATCATACCAGTCCATAATGCAGAAGAATTAAAATGGTCAATACTAGTAGCAATCCTTTCCATAATCATGGGAGATTGTATTCTGAGTTACGCATCTTGTTCTACAAAAAAAAAAAGAAATCCTTGAAATTGCATAGTCACCTGCGTCTATACATATCATTTTGAGACACTTATTATTAAAGAGTTGTTTTTTTTTATTTTGAGAGGACAGGACATATGGATAAATAGTCCTTTAGAAGCCATTTCTTTCCTACCTCGGGCAAGCGAGAAATCCCTATCCCATTTAGAGACACATACAACGCTGATATAAAATTACAGTTAATTGATCCAGATGGGGTAGAGTATGGAGGAAAGTAATGGTGTGTAGTTGATTTATCCTTCTTTGTAGTTGATTTACATTGTTTTCAGTAAGGTTCTAATTGAGTCATATGATTCTAGGTGGATGGAATTACTACCATAACCCTGGATGATTTCGATTTCTTTTAAATTGTAAGCTTCAAAGGATTTTTATTTTTATGAATTTGTAGAAAGGATTTTTATCTAGTAAATCTATGTTTGATTGTAGTTGATTCACATTGTATTTTAAAGTTTTAATTACGGAGTCATATGATTCTGGGTAAATGGAATTGCTAACATAAACTCATCGTATCTGTAACCTTGGGGTTATTGAAATTAAAAAAAAACTATGGTTTGCAAACCTTGAAGGATATTTGTCTTTCATTAATCTATGCTAGCCCATATTGTAGTTGATTTAGATTGTTTTTAAATATTTTAATTCAGAATTCATATGATTATGGGTAGATGGAATTATTGGCATGAATACATCATAACCGTGAGTGATTGGCATTAAAAAAAAACCTATGGCCTGTAAACCTTGAATGTTTTTTTATCCTACTAGAATTAATGATTTTTTGTCAGTTTGTAGTTGATTTATAGTGTTTTCTAAGATTTCACATAGGCAGCCATAAAATCTATTGGCTTGGGAATACCAATGCCTATGGTTATTCTTCAACTTTATTCATTTCTTTGAAATTTTGATTCACTAATAGTTTATTGGTTTATGTAGTAGGCAACCCAGCCCGTGACTATAGTTCCTATCCAAATCCAAGTAGATTTCTTTAGGTCATTTAAAAAAAAATTAAACTCAAATTCTAACTCCAATACATTTTTCATTTTAGAGTTTGTGTGGCGGCAGGGACTATGCTGTCATGCAACACTTGTTTATGTAAGCGTTTTTTGGCCTACTTGCTCAAATCAATTTTATGACCTAAAAGATATGCGCTCATGTGCATGGCTTAAAATGAATACTATTTATATTTTAAAGATTGAATTTAAATTTATTAATTAGATGTTATATATATAATTTTTTTAACAATTTTATTTATAAAAACAAAATTATATTAGTAAAAGTTGAGAAAGTATTTAAATTTTTCTTTATTAGAATTATATACTAGATTAAAATTTGTTGTAAGGAAACATCATACATAGTTCTAGTAAAATTTTTGAAAAACTTATAGTACTTTTTAAACATTGAAAATGTTCACCTAGTGAGCTTGGAGGTACTCAATCTCTATTTCCATAGAGAGACAACCATCAAGAAACTCTAAAGTATGCAAAAGAAAATTAAAACTAAGAAGCATAAGTATATTCCAAGTATACTCCACGGAGAGGATCACTAAAATCTAAAGTATGCAAAAGAAAATTAGGATCCTGGATGATGCAGGAGCATCGCCCACGTCAAGCGAGCCAGCGTGAAAGCAGGAGATAGCTGGACAGCGCCAACACAAATTTTGAAACACCTTGATATTGTTGCGCCGAACATCAATATGTGAATTTAATGAAGCACACTTTGTATGTTGTAATGGACCTTGAGCGGATAAGCTCGCGTCCTTAGGTAGATGAGGCATTTAATAGATTTAATGATGTTAGATAGGAATTTAATTTAGATTTGATAGTTTTAGAGCTCGAGAGGGAAACAAGATATAGACACCCTCCTTTGTACATTGTAACATTATTCATTATTGAACTGGAGAGCAGGAGAGCAAGCAGAGAATTGTATGAAGAACATCCATGTACAGTTATTGAATTAATAGAATGTAGCAGAGAAAGTTTTTTTTTGCGTCCAGGGTAACGAGTTCTGTGAAAGAAAATCTTGTCATTTCGAGATATTTGAACGAGAAAGAAACAGATGGACGAATTTCTCCAAGGAGACTTCGCGAAGCTCCGAGGGGCACTGGATCTTGCGGAGGCGCAAGAAGGATACAATGCAGGAGAAGAAGGAGTTCAAAGCTCAGGAAGGCAAGAACCGTCGATCGGGATCACGAGGAGTTTGGGTTCTACTCGTGGATCGGCATATCGGGAGTTCAGAAGGTAAGACTTTAACTCTTAGAAGCGGAAGACGCGATATAGCGAGACGCGAAGTACTGACGACCGTGAGGATAAGTGTGGGCCACAATGAGTTGACGTAGAAGGTGACACGAGGTATCGACGTTTCACTATCTCGGGAGTCGGGAGTCGGAGTAGGAGTCATTTGGCCATGTGAGTGACAAAGTTCTGAGGAAGGGAGATCGCGAGCTGTCGGCATCTCGACGTGTCGGATCTCGGAAGTTGGAACCTCGAAATGTTTAGTGTCAGGATCAGCGAAGGAATGATATAGTGAAGTCCCAACAATGGAGGGAGAAGTCAACGTTGACTGGTGTATCGGGTCTCGGGGGTCTGAGAGACCAAAAGATAGATAAGGAATTCGCGAGACGCGAAGTTCCGATCCTCCGAATAATAGGAAGGAGGATTACGCGAAGAGAACTGTGGGTGTAGATCTTCCGGTTGGGAGATAGAAGAGCATTGACACTCTTCGGGCCGAGAGGAAAGAAGGTCCTGGAGGAGGCGATCGTGTTCTGAGGAGTGCGGTCACCGTCAAGTGGTATCAGAGCGGGAATAGTTCTTTGCTTTCTGTAGCAGAGAAGAGAGTAAATTCATCATGCCGCCTAGAAGAGAAAGATAGTCACCTGATCCCGAAGATAGGGAGGTGAGGAGAAGAGGTAGGCCGACAGGGGATCCATAAATGGAGAGGCAAATGAGAGATCTCCAAGCAAGGCTTGAGGAGATGGAGAAAACACATAGACGCAGAGTTGGTGCAGGGGATCTTAATGATTCCAAAGTTGAAGAGGAAGCTGGACATGCAGAAGAGGTCACAACAGAGGATGCATCAACCGAGCGGTTGATCAAAACCATCGCCAGAATGGCTGCAAAGGCGAAAATGGACATTCCAGTCTATGAAGGAAATCTGGATGCAGAGGAATTGTTGGATTGGATCTGAGCTCTTGACACCTACTTCGACTATGAGGATATCGAAGAGGATAAGAAAGTCAAGCATGCTGTTACGCGCTTGAAAGGACATGCAACATTGTGGTGGGATGAACTACAGGCATATAGACGCTGGAAAGGCAAGCAGAAGATCAAAAGATGGGATCGGATGATCGCAAAGATGAAAGTGAAATTCATCCCAAGGGATTATCAGATCACACTGTTCAGCTGAATGCAGAACCTGAGACAGAAGTTGACGACGGTGAAGGAGTGCACCGAAGAATTTTACAAGCTCAATATCCGAGCAGGGCATCGAGAGAGCGATGATGAGAAGGTGGCAAGATATCTGAATGGTCTGAGATATGACATTAAGGATGAGTTAAGCATGGTAACCATCCGGATGGTGGAGGATGCTTACCAGATGGCTTTGAAAGCCAAAGAGAAGCTGAATCATAAGCAAGGTTAGCGAGGGCGAGGCATGAGTCAGCCCAGAGGCAAGGTAGTTTCCCAGGAGAAATATCAGAAGCCCAAGGAGGAATGGAAGAAACCTCAGGGTAAGGTTGAGAGAGGTGGAACCTCACAGCGAGGACAACCACATGTTGAACAGAGGGCGCAACATACAGAGCAGGGTGGCGGTTATGCTGATGCAAATACTTTTCCTCGAACCAGAGGTCGAGGTAGAGGAAGAGGAGGAGTTATCACATGTTTTACATGTGGGAAGAATGGGCACAGATCATTTGAGTGTCCAGAGAAGAAGAAGGATAGTGGAGAAGCTCACATCGCAGAAGCTCAAAGGCATGATGCTGAGTCTGAAGATGCAGAAAGCAGAAGATCGCTTGGGATGCATAAAGTCCTTTTGACACCCGAGAAGGAGGTAGAGGACACAACTTAGAGAAGCCGACTGTTTAGAACCGCATGCAAGAACAAGGATAAGAAATGCAGGGTCATTGTGGACAGTGGAAGCACAGACAATCTCGTTTCGACCGAGAGGGTAGAAAAACTAGAGCTGGAGACGACTGATCACCCGAGTCCATATAAAGTATCATGGCTACAGAAGGGACATCAGGTGAGTGTTACTAAATAATGTTTAGTCGAATTCAAGATCGGGGGATATAATGATAAAATACTGTGTGATGTTATTCCCATGGATGTATGTCATTTATTGCTGGGTAGACCATGGCAATATGACAGAAATGTAGTTCATGATGGGAGAATGAACACATATACTCTGGAGAAGAATGGGAGAACCCATAGATTACTTCCGATAAAGGATAAAGAGGTGAAACTGGAAGTAAACAACACAATACTTCTCATGAGTGGGAAGGAACTTCTCACAGAGATGGAGAAGAAAGAAGATCCACAATTCTTTGTGGTCAGGAAATCGAGAATCATTCTGACTAGCACAAGAGTGGATGACTTGGCAGATGAGATTCAGGAACTGCTGGAAGAGTTCATTGACATCATCATGGATGAATTACCTCATTCGTTGCCACCAATGAGGAGTGTGAGTCACCACATAGACCTCATACCAGGAGCAAGTTTGCCGAATAAGTCCGCATACGGATTGACGCCGCAGGAAAATGAGGAGGTCAAAAGGCAGGTCCAGGATTTGTTGGATAAAGGATTGGTTAGGGAGAGCCTGAGTCTGTGTGTTGTTCTGAAAGTACTAAGTCCGAAGAAAGATGGAGGCAAGAGGATGTGTACTGAATCTAGAGAGATAAACAAAATTACCATCAGGTATAGATTTCCACTGCTGAGAATGGATGATCTGATGGATTGCCTGAGTGGGGCAAATTATTTTTCAAAAATTGATCTGAAGAGCGGATATCATCAGATTCGCATGAGGGAAGGTGATGAATGGAAGATAGCATTCAAGACAAACGGGGGTTTTTACGAATGACTGGTCATGCCGTTTGGTTTGACAAACGCACCGAGCACATTCATGAGGCTGATGAATGAAGTCCTGAGGGAATTCATCGAAAAATTTGTCGTCGTATATCTGGACGATATACTGATTTTCAGCAAGACAAAGGCTAAACATTTGAAGCATTTGGCTATTGTGATGAGGAAGCTACAACAGGAGAAGTTGTTTATCAACAGGAAGAAATATTCATTCATGAAGACAGAGCTCATTTATTTGGGTTTCGTCATATCGGCGAATGAGTTGAAGATGGATCCGAGTAAAGTGGAAGTGATCAAGAATTGGCCATCACCGAGAAATGTTTTCGAGGTGAGAAGTTTCCATGGTTTGGCTAGTTTCTACCGAAAGTTCATCAGGAATTTCAGTGGAATTAGCGCAACAATGATGGACACAGTGAAGAAGCGGCATAAGACTTTTCACTGGACAGCTGAGGCTGAGAAGAGCTTCAATCTGTTGAAGGGAAATATCACTGAGCAACCGGTGTTGGTGTTGCCAAATTTTCAGAAGACATTTCAGGTGAAATGTGATGCAAGCGGTTATGCCATAGGAGCGGTCTTGAGTCAAGAAGATAGAATAGTTGCATATTTCAGTGAGAAGCTGGATGAAGCAAAGTTGAAATACTCCACGTATGATAAATAATTTTATGCCATCATACAAGCGTTGAAGAAGTGGAGGCATTACTTGATCCCAAAGGAATTTGTTCTGTATAGTGATAATCATGCATTGCAGTTTGTGAGTCAACAAGAGAAGTTGAATCAGAAACATGCAAAATGGGTAGATTATATGCAAAATTTCACGTTTGTGATTAAACACATTTCGGTTACTGCTAACAAAGTGGTTGATTCTTTGAGCAGGAAATGTTTGTTATTGCAGGAGTTCTGAGTCAAGACATTGGGTTTTGAAAATCTCAAGGACATGTATGTAGGAGATGTAGATTTCGCAGAAGCATATGAAGAAGTTGAGAATCCAGTTCTCAGAGATCGGAGTCCTTGGATAGAGTACATGATCCAGGAAGGATTGTTGTTCAGAGGTAATCAGCTGTGTATTCCGAATTTCTCCATTAGGGAGAACCTGTTGAAGGAGAATCACAACGGAGGTTTGGCCGGACATTTTGGCCATGACAAAACATTTGCGAAGATGAGCGAGTCTTATTTTTGGCCGGGTATGCGCTCAGAGGTCAAGAATTTATTTGACAGGTGCATAATTTGTCAGCATTCCAAGGGGAGAAAGCAGAATGCAGGTTTCTATCAGCCATTGCCCATACCAAAGAGGCCATGGGAGGCGATAAGCATGGATTTCGTATTGGGTTTGCCGAGGACGAAAAGGGGTGTTGATTCCATCTTTGTAGTGGTGGATAGGTTTTCAAAGATGGCACATTTTATTCCATGCCAGAAGACCAGCGATGTGACTCACATCGCAAATTTATTTTTCAAGGAAATCATTTGACTCCATGGATTGCCAAGAAGTATAGTCTCGGACAGGGATACGAAATTCATAGGTCATTTTTGGAGGACGCTATGGAAGAAGCTAGGAACTAACTTGGCGTTTAGTTCTGCTTATCATCCATAGACATCTGGGAAAACAAAGGTTGTGAACAAAAGCCTGGGAGATTTGTTGAGAAGCTTGGTAACAGAGCACCATAGCAGCTGAGACAATGTGTTGCCTCAGGCGGAATTTGCGTACAACGATTCGGTGAATCGAAGTACCGGGAGAAGTCCATTTCAGATTGTGTATGGGACACAACTGAGGGGAGTTTTTGAACTCAGAGAGTCAGAGAAGTCTGCGAGTAGCAGCGCTAGTGAAGAGGAATTTGCTGAAGCAATGCAAGAACTTCACAGCAAGGTGAAGCAGCGACTCATTGACTCAAATCAAGAGTACAAGCACAGAGCAGATCAACATCGGAGACAAATTCAATTCGAAGTTGGCGATCTGGTTCTGGCACATCTGAGGAGAGAAGCGTTCCCAAGGGGAACATACAATAAACTCAAGATGAAGAAAATCGGACCTTGTAGAGTCCTGAAGAAATTTGGAGAGAATGCTTATGAAATTGAGTTGCCGGATGGCATCAAGATATCTCTGATATTTAATGTTTAGGATTTATATCCATACAAGGTTGGAGGAGCAGAGGCTAGAACTGAGGAACCATCGATCCAGTGGATGAAACAATTTCCTGTTGCAGAGAAGCCGCAGATGGAGTGCATACTGGACAAGTGAGTGGAAAGAAAGACCAGGAGAAAGCAGTATTTTGAGTATCTGGTCAAATGGAAGAATCACCCAGTGGAGGATGCCAGCTGGGAGACCGAAGCGATGATATAGAAGCATGGACAGACCATGCAGGATCTCATGGACAGGAGCCCATGAAAATTTTCAAGCGAGGGAGTATGATGCAGGAGCATCGCCCACGTCAAGCGAGCTAGCGCGAAAGCGGGAGACAGCTAGACAGCCACATCACAAATTTTGAAACACCTTGATATTGTTGCGCCAAACATCAATATGTGAATTTAATGAAGCGCACTTTGTATGTTGTAATGGACCTTGAGCGGATAAGATCACGTCCTTAGGTAGATAAGGCATTTAATAGATTTAATGCTATTAGATAGGAATTTAATTTAGATTTGATAGTTTTAGAGCTCAAGAGGGAAACAGGATATAGACACCCTCCTTTGTACATTGTAACATTATTCATTATTGAACTGGAGAGCAGGAGAGCAAGCAGAGAATTGTATGGAGAACATCCATGTACAATTATTGAATTAATAGAGTGAAGCTTTGATTCAGTCCCATCATTTTGTTGTTTCTCTATGTGTATTGATGTTATGCTCATGAATATCTGCTTCTGGTTATGCATTTGCTTTTATATGTTGTGTATGTGATTTCATGGTTGAATTGAAGTTTGAAAGGTTGAGTGAATGAGTTTCAATTGTTTCTTTAAGTGAGTCAGAGGATTCCTGCAAGGAGTGCAGTTGAATTTGTCCGCAAGGAGTGCGTGACTGCAGGGTTCAATTAGAGAAATTTTTCGTCCTCATTCATCTCAGAAGTGGACATTTGGCACCGGAGCCGTGCAAGGCGTGCACAGGCTAGACGAAGTCTCAGAGTTGTGATTCTGAGCAAAGAGTTGAAGACTGCTACTGCAGGAGTGCGCAGAGTCGAAGAACTTCAACACTTAGTCGTTGTTGAAGGTTTACCGCTAGGAGTGTGTGGAAGAAGTTCACCAAATACTGGAGGGAAGTCGAGAACAAGCTCAGGAGGAATAGGCCTTCAAATTTGTCGAAGGATAAGCGCAGGAAAAGTTGTCGTTGAACGCTCGAGTGAAGCGCCACAGTTTTGCATGCAGGGTGACGAGTTCTGTGAAAGAATAGCTCGTCATTTCGGGAGATTTGAATGAGAAAGAAACGGACGGATGAATTTCTCCAAGGAGACTTCGCAAAGCTCCGAGGGGCACTGGATCTGGTGGAGGCGCAAGAAGGATACAGTGCAGGAGCAGAAGGAGTTCGAAGCTCAGGAAGGCAGGAACCGTAGATCAAGATCACGAGGAGTTTGGGTTCTACTCGTGGATCGGCATATGGGGAGTTTGAAAGGTAAGACTTTAACTCTTAGAAGCGGAAGACGCGATATAGTGAGACGCAAAGTCCCGATGATCGCGACGATAAGTGTAGGCCACAACGAGGTGACCTAGCAGGTGACGCGAGGTATCGGTGTTTCGCTGTCTCGGGAGTCGGGAGTCAGAGTAGGAGTCATTTGGCCGTGCGAGTGACGAAGTTCTGAGGAAGCGAGATCGCAAGCTGTCGGAATCTCGGCGCGTCGAATCTAGGAAGTTCGAACCCCGAAATGATTAGTGTCAGGATCAGCGAAGGCACGATATAGTGAAGTCCCGAAAAAAGAGGGAGAAGTCAACATTGACTGGCGTATCGGGTCTCGAGGGTCCGAGAGACCAAAAGATAGATAATTAATTCGCGAGACGTGAAGTTCCGATCCTCCGAATAATAGGAAGGAGGATTACGCGAAGAGAACTGTGGGTGCAGATCTTCCGGTTGGGAGATAGAAGAGCATTGACACTCTTCGGGCCGAGAGGAAAGAAGGTCCTGGAGGAGGCGATCGTGGTCCGAGGAGTGCAGTCACCGTCACTGGAACATGAATATATTTCAAGGAGAGGATTGTGTAGGAGTGTTGTCAATAATATTCTAAATCCTATTTTCTAGCACCACTCCATCATGAGTTAACTTGTCTTCATAGTTCCTATTTCAATAAACATGCTTAAAAGTAATATGAGAGAATACTAGTTTTAGAAGCAAGTTATGCAATATGTAGTTACTACATATTGCATTCAATATATTGTTACTTCATATTGCATGCAATATGTAGTAACTACAACTACATATTGCATGCAATAGTTATTGCATATTGCATGCAATATGTAGTTACTACATATTTCATAGAGGTTGCAGTGTGAAGTTGTGGAAATTGAATTCTCCTTTCATCCATTGAATCATAAGAAAAGTGTCTCCATAAATTTGTATTCAAGAAATTCCATTTTCTTGAGCCAACAAGAGTTTTAGAGCCATAATTTCACAAAATTTATGTGTCATTGTCTAGTCTAGTGTTAAAAGAGATATTGTGAGTGGGGAAGAGATGTAAGATTCCCCCACTCCCTCCTTAATAAGGGTTTGGTGGCTCCATAAAAAAAATTCCATGGAAAATATTTATTTAGTGCTTCTTCACAGGTGTGATTTGAGATGCATTCTTCCTTATATTGAGGAAATGTAGAGAAGATGTTCAGAATTTGGATAACACATTTTAATGTTATGGTATTCTTACCTTCAAACAACTTAGAGTTTCGAGATAGCTATATTTCCTCGGCTATGGTTAGAGGGAGATATTTATACCTCCATACACCAGTTCATGAGGGCTTCAATGGACTTCCGCCTGTTATTCTAATAATCCTAAAGTTTATTTAGTTAAGTATTTTTTCCTAGATTAATAAAGTTATTCTAGAGGTTATGTATTTCCTAGGTTGACCTTGTCACATCATAATTATAACGATTATCCTTGAATTGTTGATCAATATCACTTGGCATATTGAGATAAGGATTAAGAAGTTATATATATATATATATATATATATATAATACTATTACTGGGAGAGAGGAAGAGTATATATATATATATATATATATATACTTCCTCTCTCCATGGAGGTGGGGCAAAATTCATCATCACAGGACACATCATTTAGGCTAAAATCGTGGTTTGGTTTTGTGGACCCTCGCATTCGTTAATTATTGAGCATACAGACGTGGGGGGATATGGTTAAATAAGGACCGTGATCTGAATCCTCGATCACATGATCGTACTACACACAAACATGCATATTATTAAATAAAACCACATATTATTTAAAACCAAACATAACAAACTAAATGAATATAAATCGAAAAATTAAATTTTACACTAAAAACTAAATATTTTTAAACTAAATTTAAACATTAAAACTACTTATAAAATAAAACAAATTAAAAAACAAATAAAACCCGATTTAAAAAAAATGACACTATAAAGTAACTAGACTAATTATTATTAAAAATAAAAATATGTTTTTTTAAGATTTGAAAATCTATAAAATGTTACAACACTTGGAAAGTGGAATAATGAGGGAGTTTGATCTTGTATGTATAATAGAAAACAAAAATATTTTCTTTTGTTTCATATCTTTGATGATAATTTAATCAGAGTCTTTGAATCATTTTGAGCTAACAAGCTTTGCATTAATATTGTTATAGTCAACACAATGTACTTACATATTGTTGACACCCAAAGTTGTGGGTCCAGTTTTTTCGCACGCACACAAAAACGAAGTTGTGCACATTCATCTAGAATATTTGTGAGTGCTTAAGGAGATGCACAAAAGAATGCCATAGTGTGTTCATTGGAACGAGTTTTGTTAAGCAACGCACCAAGTCTAAAGGCAGTCAAGGGTGTGTTGGTCTGAGTTTTGTGATGTTGTTGGTAGATGCACATGTTGGCATATTGGTGGATGCACATGATTGGAATAATTGGTATATGCACATGTTGGCATATGGTGGATACATTTCATGGATGATATCTTTTGGCACATTGTTGATGTACATGGTTGATGTACATGGGTGTTGTGCATGGTAGACACATTTTGGTACATGATGCACTTGGTGGATATATTGTTCATGATTCTCTATTTCATTGTTGACATATCTTTTGATGTATGGTATAACACAAGTGTGATGCATGAACAGGTCCAAGGATCGTCATATGGAAGGATATTGTTCATATTTCAAATAATATAGGGGGAGACATACCCTTAGGGGGAGTCATTCTTCTTCCCATCATTCTAGGAGGAGATATTTATCAGATGTATACCTAGAAAAGAGCCCTATATTTGAAGAAAGAGCACAGAGGCATAATTCCAGGGGGAGTGATGGTCATAGAGGGATCATGAGAAATGTATTTTCAACATTACATTAGATTGATATCCCTTATTCAAAAGGGGAGAGATTATTCAGCGACAACAAGATAGGGGGAACAACCCCAAGATGAGAATGACCCTTTGCCATTGATGTCAAAGGGGGAGAGATAATCAAATTGCTGTGATTGATGTCTATTGATGGGAGATATTGATGTGGAGAGATAGTCACATTGAATATTGATGAAGAGCATGCCTTGTCTACATGTTGACATCAATAATTGGTAATTGGTGTTGACATCAATGTTGGTATTCCCATCAATGCCAAAGGGGGATATTGTTGGATCATGTTGTCATTGATGCCAATGGTTTGATTATTTTGGATATTGTTGGATCATACGTCATTGATGAAAATGGTTTGATTAATTGATTTCATTGATTGATGTCAAGTAATTGATTGATTAACAATTGATATGATTCCCTTGATGAGAATGATAGATGTCAAAGTGGAAACCAATTGATAAATATGGATCATTGATATGATGCCCTTGATGAGAATAATAGATGTCCAAGTGGAAACCAATTGATAAATATGGATCATTGATATGATGCCCTTGATGAGAATGATATATGTCCAAGTGGAAACCAATTGATAAAGATGGATCATTGATATGATGCATTGATGAAGATGGATCAATGAGTTGTCATTGATACATGATGCATAGTTGATATATATGATGCAATGGTGAATTCATGTAAAGATGACTCATTATTCTATTATCATGGTTGATAAGGTGCACAAATGTATGAACTCCAAAGTGGTCCCCTTATGGTGAAAGCCCTCACCGGAAGACGCTTTACAGATTGAGTTATCCTAGAAGAACGGTTATAGGACCCATGCTTGCATGTGTATTAATGAGATGAATTTCAATGAATTTGTTGGTGAAACTATCCTAGATGGATAGTTCTTGACATTCCATTTCCGGTGGTATGTGGAATGTCACATAACTCCTCACGGTTTGAGAGTTATGGCTCTACGAAGTTGAAGGACCCCCATATGATGGCTTGAAGCCCCAAAAGGTCTAAGAAGTCAAAGTTCTTGAAAAGAAGAAATCATTATTTAAATGATAAAGTAAAGTGACAAAATCAAGAAAGATTATTTAAATGATAAAATGAAGTGACAAAATCAAGAAGGAATATTTAAATGATAAAGTATTGGAGAACTTTCTATTCATGGAAAGTAGTTAACCCTAAAATAAGGAAAATAGGTTAAGTGACCTAGAAATGATTTAAGTAACCTAAAAATGGGTTAAGTGACCTATAAGATGAAAGTATAAATAAATAAGAAGCTAGGATCTCTTGTAAAATAAACATTTGGTGAGAATCATTCTTATGGATCAATGGAGAGCTTCTTGTGAATATCTTTTGGAGTATTGATGAAGAGATTATTGTGAGAGCATCTTATTGATGTGGATCTCTTGAGCATGATTGGAGATCTATTCTGAGGAAGAGAGGGAGAGGAGGATCACATGGACGCATCAAAGTTTTGGCAATGTCGGAGATCTTGACGGCAAAATTCTCGGATTCACATAAACCCCTCTTTTCTGATGCCCATGCGGGTTGTCTGTGTATAGGGTGCATCTACACATGGGATGGTTGTGTATAGGGTGAGTGTACATGTGGGATGACTATGTACATGGAGCGTGGAGTGGATAAAATCATGGATATTTTTGTTTGAGCTGGTGACAAGCTCTTGAATGATGAGGCAGGTTCCAGATCTGCATTCTATGGCCTCAGATCTATCACTGAGACATAGGGATGGTTACATTATTGTCTTGATGGATAATATTGTTTGATGTGTTGTGAATTCTTAAGGAATTCTTGGTATGGCTTCTATGATGTGGTTTAGTTTGGTTGATTTGGTTGATGGAGTGAGAAACACTCTTGTGATTCAGTAGTGACATGATTGCTATGGTATACTAGTTGTTCATACATGATTGAGATAGCATTGATATTGATTTGTTGTGGATCATGAGCAAGCTATTAGAGATCTTGAATGTGTTGTGACTGGCTGTGGGTCCATTTGGACAGTGGAAGATAGAAGAGAAAGTGATTGCAGGTTGCAGAGGATCTGAGCATGTGAAGAAAAACAAAACTCTAGTTGCTCAAAAGCATATGCTTGTTGCATTATACACTGGCCACGTTCACACGTGGGCTGTAATGAGCCAGGGCGCTTGCACACGCGGGCTGCACAATTGATAGGTCGTGTACCTATTGACAGATTGATATCTATTGAGGATTGTTGCCTCATCTCAGTTGGTGCTGAGGGTGTAATCTAAGTTTTTCATTATAGAGCAGGTTCTCTTACAGAGTTGTACTCTATTCAGTTGTTATTGATAAACCCCAAGGATTGTAGTCCGTAATAAAAAGAAAATTGTACATACATCTTGTGTTCTTTGTGTTCATTGTGGTGATGACTTTTTGATGATATATTGTTGATATATGTTGCTGATATGTGCTCACATTTAACTGGTTATAAATGAAAGCAATGGGTAATGAATAAATGTTGAATGTTAATTGATGATTTTTTGTGCAAGAGGGAAGTTTTGGGAAAAAGAGCCCCACACTCATTCACCCCCCCTCCCCCCCCTTCTAAGTGTGGTAGGTGTTTGCAACAATTGGTATCAGACCAGGCCTTCACTACAAGCCTTAACAAGCTTGAAGGAGAGCCATACACACACAAATGGATGATGAAGTTACAATCCTTGATGAAGAAAACTATTCTACTTGGAGAATATAGATGAAAGTGTATTTGAAGACAATGGGAGCAGCTATTTGGAAGGCAACCATTGGTGGATATGTTCCGTTGAAGAAAAAGTCAAAGTTTACAGCTCAAAGGGAAGGAAAGAAGAATGATGCATTGGCTCTCAAGAACATTCTTAGTTGACTCTCAAGCCCTATCAAAGAGAGCATGGGACAATGCACTTCAGTCAAGGATCTATGGCAAAAGTTAGAGGAGACATATCAAAGAAAGGAAGAGAAAGAAGAAATTGAAGACCACTCCATCAAGATCATCAAAGGTAAAGAATCATCAAAAACTCTTGAATACATTATTTCTAAATGTGATTTTGAAAACATTTCAAGTGAAGATAAAGAATCAAGTGATGATAGCACAAAGGAAGATCTTGAAGATGAAGGCAAAGAATTTTGTGTTGATGTTGGCAAAAATGAAGAAAGTAAAGATACTTCAA
The DNA here is from genome assembly GCA_009831015.1 of Picea engelmannii. NCBI lineage: Eukaryota > Viridiplantae > Streptophyta > Pinopsida > Pinales > Pinaceae > Picea > Picea engelmannii. Next base: position 94,098 of record ML790340.1, on the reverse strand, counting down.
ATGAAGGTAAAGAACACTCAAAAACCCTTGATTGCAATGATGATGATGATTTTTTCTCTACAAGTGAAGAAGAATATATAGAAATATTTTGTGTAAAGCTTGATGGTATTTATCCCATGAAAAGAATAGAAGGAAATCTATTAAAACTTCAAAAGGAAATTGAAGAGGGTTTATATAGATATAGAAGTGATCATTATTATATAGACTATGACTATCTTTCAAATAACACTAAGAAGTTTCTTAGGAGAAGTCTAAGGCACATCTTGAAGTTAAAATAAATGATCAAGGAACAAGAAGAGAGCAATAATACTCAATTAGAAGAAAAGGAATAAGAGATCACAAGAATAAAAGATGGAAAAGAAGATATGAATGTAGAAGATGAGATTAGCAAAAGTTTTGAAACTATTGTCCATCTGAAGACCCAAATTGAAGAAGCCAAAAGAATACATGAACTATTGAATATTAAAATAAATTATAAGGAAGATTCATGTTGCAAATTAGAAGTTGAAATTGTTAACCTTAGAAAGAAGGTAGAGAAGTCAAACAAATTCTTGAATAGCTCATGAATCTTGGATGAGATCTTGGAAAGTCAAAGACCATCATGTGATAAATCAAGTCTTGGATACAAAGCAGAAGATACACATGTTGAATAAAGCACCTCAAAGAAGCATCATGTAAGTCCATCAAAGAAAGAAGATAATGTTGCAAAGAAACCATCTACATAAGGCAAAGGGAATTTAAAAAGTACAAAGCAAGGAAGACATCAAGAAGCCAGTTTCAGGACACCAAAGCAAAGGTATGAAAGTACTTTTCATGGGCATTGTTATTCATGTAATGGATATGGTCACAAATATTTTGAATGTAGATCTTATGAAAAGAGATATAATGGAAGATTGCATAACACCATGAGGTGTTGGAGATGTGATCAAGTAGGACACATTGTTGTTCACTATAACACTATGATATGCTACAACTGTAGTGGATTTGACCACAAATCCCAGGAGTGCTGGAACACAAGAAGAAAGTCCATGATGAGGACTTCACATAGAATAGCTAGAAGAAGGAATGAAGTAAGAAAGGGAGATATCTTTGAAAAGTTGGATGCTCAGAGCTCAAGTTCTGAAGAGAAGGGTCATCTACAGAAGTGGGTTAAGAAGACAGAGCAACCAGATTAGAATGAAATACTGAAGGGAAGTAAAAAAGTGTCATCTACTGAGGAGCACATGGGTGACAGTGGTGACAGTCACGTGCATACACGTGCTGACCTTGAATAGGTCGCGTACACACGCGCTATGTTGTGCAACATGTCGCGTATATGTTGTAAAGCCTTGGAAAAAGGGAAATGCACTTAGCTTGGAGTTTTATGTGATGGTATGACTCTGTATTGAAGGGTCTGACATTGTTTATTGTAGGTTTTGACATTGTTTGCTGTAGGTTTTCATGGTGAGATCATACAATGGTATAATAAAAATAAATATTGGGTGCATGGCACTAACCCAAGAGTATGGATTGATGCTGATCTATTGGGATTAATCATTTTGTGATGTTTTTGGTAGATGCACATGGTTGGCATATTGGTGGATGCACATTATTGGCATAATTGGTAGATGCACATGTTGGCATATTGGTAGATGCACATGTTGGCATATGGTGGATACATTTCATGGATGATATCTTTTGGCACATTGTTGATGTACATGGGTGTTGTGCATGGTGGGAACATTTTGGTACATGATGCACTTGGTGGATATATTGTTCATGATTCTATATTTCATTGTTGACATATCTTTTGATGTATGGTGTAGCACAAGTTTGATGCATGAATAGGTCTAAGGATCTTCATATGGAAGCATATTGTTCATCTTTTAGAGAATAAAGGGGGAGACATACCCTTAGGGGGAGTCATTCTTCTTCCCATGATTCTAGGAGGAGATATTTATCAGATGCATACCTAGAAAAGAGCCCTATATTTGAAGAAAGAGGACAAAGGCATAATTCTAGGGGGAGTGATGGTCATAGAGGGAGCATGAGAAATGTATTTTCAACATTACATCAGATTGATATCCATTTTTTAAAAGGGGAGAGATTATTCAGTGACAACAAGACAGGGGGAGCCGCCCCAAGAGGAGAATGGCCCTTTGCCATTGATGTCAAAGGGGGAGAGATAATCACATTGATGTGATTGATGTCTATTGATGGGAGAGATTGATGTGGAGAGATAGTCACATTGACTATTGATGAAGAGAATTCCTTGTCTACATGTTGACATCAATAATTGGTAATTGGAGTTGACATCAATGTTGGTATTGCCATCAATTCCAAAGGGGGAGATTGTTGGATCATGTTGTCATTCATGCGAATGGTTTGATTATTTGGGAGATTGTTGGATCATGCATCATTGATGCAAATGGTTTGATTAATTGATTTCATTGATTGAAGTCAAGTAATTGATTGATTAACAATTCATATGATGCCCTTGATGAGAATGATAGATGTCCAAGTGGAAACCAATTGATAAAGATTGATCATTGATATGATGCCCTTGATGAGAATAATAGATGTCCAAGTGGGAACCAATTGATAAAGATGGATAATTGATATGATTCCCTTGATGAGAATGATATATTTCCAAGTGGAAACCAATTGATAAAGATGGATCATTGATATGATGCATTGATGAAGATGGATCAATGAGTTTTCATTGATACATGATGCATAGTTGATATATATGATGCAATGGTGAATTGATGCAAAGATGAATCATTATTGTCTTATAATGGTTGATAAGGTGCACAAATGGATGAACTCCAAAGTGGTCCCCTTATGGTGAAATCCCTCACGAGAAGACGCTTTACGGATTGAGTTATCCTAGAAGAATGGTTGGAGGACCCATTCTTGCATGTGGATTAATGAGATGAAGATCAATGAAGTTGTTGGTGAAACTATCCTAGATGGATAGTGCTTGACATAACTCCTCACGGTTTGAGATTTATGGCTCTACGAAGTTGAAGGACCCCCATATGATGGCTTGAAGCCCCAAAAGGTCAAAGAAGAAAAAGTGCTTGAAAATAAGAAATCATTATTTAAATGATAAAGTAAAGTGAAAAAATCAAGAAAGATTATTTAAATGATAAAATGAAGTGACAAAATCAAGAAGGAATATTTAAATGATAAATTATTGGAGAACTTTCTATTCATGGAAAGTAGTTAACCTTAAAACAAGAAAAATAGGTTAAGTGAGTGACCTATAAATGAGTTAAGTAACCTAAAAATGGGTTAAGTGACCTAGAAGATGAAAATATAAATAAGAAGCTAGGATCTCTTGTAAAATACACATTTGGTGAGAATCCTTTTTATGGATCAATGGAGAGCTTTTTGTGAATATATTTTGGAGTATTGATGGAGAGAGTCTTGTGAGAGCATCTTATTGATGTGGATATCTTGAGCATGATTGAAGATCTATTCTGAGGAAGAGAGAGAGAGGAGGATCTCATGGATGCATAAAAGTTTTGGCAATGTCGGAGATCTTGACGGAAAAATTCTTGGATTCAAAGAAAACCCTATTTTCTAATGCCCATGCACGCTGTTTGTGTATAGGGTGCATGTACACGTAGGCTGGCTGTGTATAGGGTGAGTGTACACGTGGGATGACTGTGTACAGGGAGTGTGGAGTGTATAAAATCATGGAGATTTTTGTTTGAGTTGGTGCCAAGCTCTTGGATGATGAGATAGGTTCTAGATTTGCATTCTATGGCCTCAGATCTATCACTGAGACACTGGTATGGTTACATTATTGTCTTGATGGATACTATTGTTTGATGTGTTGTGAATGCTTAGGGAATTCTTGGTATGGATTCTATGATGTGGTTCATTTTGGTTGATTTGGTTGATGGAGTGAGAAACACTCTTGTGATTTAGTAGTGACATGATTGCTATGGTATACTAGTTGTTCATACATGATTGAGATAACATTCATATTGATTTGTTGTGGAGCATGAGAAAGCTATTGGAGAGCTTGGATGTGTTGTTATTGGATGTGGATCAGTTTGGACAGTGGAAGACAAAAGAGAAAGTGATTGCAGGTTGCAGAGGATCTGAGCATGTGAAGAAAAACAAAACCCTAGTTGCTCAGAAGCATACGCTTGTTGCATTATACACTAGCCGCATTCACACAGGGGCTGTAGTGAGCCAGGGAACATGCACACGCGAGATGCACTACTGACAGGTCGTGTACCTATTGACAGATTGATATCTGTTGAGGATTGTTGCCTCATCTCAATTGGTGTTGAGGGTGTAAGATGAGTCTTGTATTATAGAGCAGGTGCTCTTACAAATTTGTACTCTATTCAGTTGTTGCTGATAAACCCCAAGGATTGTAGTCCATAATAAAAATAAAATTGTACATACATATTGTGTTCTTTGTGTTCATTGTGGTGATGTCTTTTTGATGATATATTGCTGATATATGTTGCTGATATGTGCTCACATCAAAATGGTTATAAATGAAATA
>ML790340.1:73563-89549 GCA_009831015.1 Picea engelmannii | reverse complement strand
GTGTTCAACAAATTCATCTTTTGAGAGGAAAGTTACTCTGGAGAAATTAGTCACTTCATATGGAGTCTACATCCCTTTGTCCTTTAAAGTATGAACACATTGTTCATCGCCCAAACTCTTCCCTCTTTGATGGAGAACCTCATTATCTCTCTTATATGAGATTTCCTTTGGTGGAGGATTGAAGTGGTGGAGGCTCGGTTGGAAGGGACATTGTTTCTTGGTTCTGAGACATGTTGATGAAGGCTTGTCACTCATACACTTATGTTGATCATATTTTAATAGAAATACTCTTTTCTTGTCCAACTAACATCTTTCAAATATATGAATTATTATTCCATGAGATTATTTGTTATGAATGTTTGTGTATTATGCTATTATATGTGCTAACATTATATATTATCACAATATGCTTGCTTATCTTGGCTGTTGAGGAAAAGTTGCAAGTATAAATCTTTGAGTCAAGTGTTCAATGGTGGTCTTCATCGAACATCCAGAAGAGGTAGGATCTTTATATTGTCTTGTTAGAATTTTCATTTATAAAACATACTTGAGATTAGAGTTGATTTCTGTAGTCATTCCGTTTTCTTTGGATTACCCCTTGGCATAGAGTGATTTTCCTAGTAACACTAGAAAAATAGATTCTTCCTCTGGAACTAGGAGCACTGGCTCTAAGAATGGATGTTGGACTTATGGAGAGCCACACTATCATAGAAATTGTCCCATTGAGAAGGAAAGAGTTGCCAGATTAGCAGGACAGATGATTCAAGTGGATATCAGTGGCCATCCCCCTTTTCCAGCTGGCTCAAAACAACTTTCTGGCAATGATGGTAATTTACTATTTTTAATAGTTTTTCGGGTCCTGAACTTTCGGATCCGTTTTGAGGCCCTAAATGACATTTTTTTGGGTATGTAACAGTCAGAAAATTGGATAGATATTTCCAATGGGCTATCATACACCTAAAAAGGAGATAGTATGAAAAATTTACGACCTTGGGAAGTTGATGTACTGACTTACCCAAACAGGGCCCATATGACTTTTGGCGCTTCATCTTCTAGGGTTAGGTTTTTGGATGTCTAGGGTTTTTGGCACTCCTTCTTATTGTAAAAAGACCTTTAGAGCCTCATTGTAATCATCTTCTTGTGAATGAGAGCCACCATCACATCTCTTCTTAGATATAAGCCACCACCATTCCAACAAGATTGTTTTCCACTTCATTTTATAGTTTCAGCTTCTTTCCTTATTGAATAGAAAACCAGTTTTATTGTATCTCTATTATTATGTGTTAAGAATCTGTTAATAATCTGTAGTCATTTCATTATCCTCATAAAATCTGGATTAACAAATGATAGTGGTATATTTGGGAAAGGCCCATAAGATTCATGCAGCGGTGAATAATCATCAGGATGAGCATTGGTCCAATGTGCCCGAGACTTCATGTATGATAAAAGATCAACAATTTAGTTTTTTGATAGATACAAGAGTCACTAAATTTTTTATATCTAGTGTTTCACTTAAAATAATTAAGGTGAAGGAAGTCGAAGAAGATGAGTTTAGATATGTGGAAATGGCATCTGGTGCCAAAAAAAAAGTTGGAGGAAAGGTTAAGGATTGTAACATTAACTTGGGTGATTTCTTCACAAATGTAAACCTTTATGTTACAATCTTGGGATCCTATGAAATTGTGATTATGATGGATTGGCTAGAATCGCAGATGCGCTACTTAACTGCAAGACGAAGAGATTAATATTAATTGATGATTTGGGATAGAGTAGAGTAATCGTAGGAAGAAATCAAGGAGTATCACTAAGATTTATTTCTTCCCTACAATTACAGAAAATCATGTGCAAAGGATGTAACTTGCATTCCATATTAGTGCTTAATGAAAAAGGTGACATCGAAATATTGGAAGACTTTCTAGTAGTACTGAATTTTTTTGATGTGTTTCCTGAAGAACTTCCAGGTTTACCGCCAAATAGGGAATTGGAATTTACTATAGATTTAAAACCTATAATAGAACTAATTACAAGGATGCCATATTGGATGTCGACATCGGAATTGAAGGAGTTAAGGATGCAATTGAAAGAGTTGTTGGATTTGGGACTTATATGTCCAAGCATATCACCGTGTGGTGCGCCAGTAATTTTTGTAAGAAAGAAGGATAGATCGTGGAGGCTTTGCATTGACTATTGTAAATTAAATAAAGCCACGCTCAAGAATCAATACACGTTACTGAGAAATGATGATTTATTTGATCAAATGAAGGGAGAGACAATATTTTCAAATATTGATTTGAGATTGGGGTATCACCAATTGCGAATTAAAGAGGAAGACATTCCTAAAAAAACGTTTCAGACAAGATTGAAACATTACAAATTTACAGTATTGTTGTTTGGATTGACGAATTCCGCTGGTGTATTCATAATTTTAATGAATGGGTATTCCACTAGTACTTAGATAAGTTTGTACAGGTATTTATTGATGATATATTGATTTACTCTCAGATGAGAGAGGAAAATTTCAAACACCTGATATTAGTGATACAATGTTTAAGAGAAAACAAGTTGTATGAAAAGTTGTCTAAATGTTCTTTTACCAGACGAAGATTCACTATTTGGGCTATTATGGAATGGCCAACACCAATGAACATGCAAGAAGTGCGTATTTTTATGGGATCAGTAGCTTAGTATTTATGCTTTCTCAAAGGATTTTCAAAGATAGAAATCCAACTACAGAAGTGCAACAGAAGAACAATAAATTTGTATGGTCAGAGAAGTGCGTAGAAGCATTTCAAAATCTTAAGGAACTATTAACAACAACACCGATACTAAAAGTTTTGTATATGGACAAGGAATTATTAGTATGTACATATGCATCCAAGGAAGGAGTGGGTAGAGTACTGATGAAAGAAGGTCGAGTTATCACATATATTTTAGGGAAACTAAGAAGGGACAAAGGGAATTACACTATGCACAACTTGGAATTATTAGCGATTGTTTATGACTTGATAGTTTGGAGACACTATCTTATTGGATGGAAATTTGAGTTGAAAAATCATCACAATGTATTTCAACACATTTTTACTCAGTTTGACTTGAACGTGCGACAAAGACGTTGGTCATAACTTTTAAGTGAATATGATTCCGAGATAAATTATTCTAAAGGAATGGTTAACATAGTCATGGATGCATTGAGTCGGAGACCTCACATTTTCTTAGTAATAACCCTAAATAAGAATCTCTGGGAAAATATTTTAGCATTACAGTTTGATGAGGACTCATACAAGGAAGTAAAAGAAAATATTGGACAAGATACCATGATCATACCTAGATATGAGGGATATTCTTTGGGTAGTGACAGACTACTAAGATACAATAGAAGAATTTTTGTACCACCAAATGAGGAATTAAGAAAGTTAATTTTGAATGAAGTGCATCAAGCAGTGTGTATGGTTCATCCTGGAGTCATGAAGATGAAAGAAGACCTTAAACCGTTATTCATTTAGAAGGCAATGAAAACTGATACAGTTAATTATGTGGCAAGATGTCTTGAATTCCAACAAGTGAAGGATAAACATAGGCATGCATTGGGATTATTACAACCACATGTGATTCCTGATTCAAAATGGGAAGTCATATCGATGGATTTTATTGTTGGATTTCCATTGATGGAAAGGAGACATGATTCTATTTTTGTACTTGTCGACAGATTGACAAGGAGTGCACACTTTATTCTAGTTTGTACGATGTATCGACGTATCAAACACCAGATATAGCTAGAATTTGTGTTAACAAAATTGTAATATTGCATGTTGTACCAAGGAAGATAATATATGATAGAGGATCGATATTCACTGGAAATTTTTGGACTAGTTTCCAAGAGGCTTTGGGACATGATTGAATTCTAGTACAACATATCACCCCGAAATAGATGGAGAAACAAAAAAAAATGAATCAAATTCTAGAGGATATGCTTCAAATGTATGTGATGGATCAAAAGAAACGATGGGAAGAATTTTTACCATTGTTAGAATTTGTGTATAACAATAGTTATCAGAGTATGACAAGGATGGCACCTTTTAAGTTTCTATACAGGTGACCATGTAGAACACCTTCGAGTTGGGATCAACTGGAGGATAGGGTCCTAGTGCGGCAAGAAGTTATTCAAGAAATGGGAGAACAATTGCAATCAATAAGGAAAAGAATTAAAGAAGTGTAAGAGCAACAAATGAGTTATGAGGATGCGCATCGTATAGACTGTAGTTATGAGTTTGGTGATAAAGTATTTTTGTGGGTGACGTTAGATAAGAGTTCGATTAAGTTTGGAAAGGGTGCTAAAATATCTCCAAGCTTTGCGGGGCCTTTCAAATTTGTATAAAAGAAAGGACATATGTCTTACCGACTAGCCTTACATGATTCTTTGAGGCGTATGCACAATGTGTTTCATGTTTTAGTTTTACGTCATTATATTTCAGATCTGTCACATGTTATTGACTTGAGTTCATTGTAGGTATCAAACCAGGGGTCTTGCATAGTGGATCCGATCCACATATTGTATCATTGCACTCGACAATTACGACATCAAATAGTTGATCGGGTCAAGCTCCAGTGGGACAGATATTGTTCACATTCTGCTACTTGGGAGGACACATATGAGATGTGTCAACAATTTCCTTATTTATTTTGATAGTATGATATATAGATTAGTATAAACTATATTTACTACTTTCATTATTAGATTGTACAAACTTTGGGACAAATTTTAACCAATAGGGGGTGTGTGTAACATCTAGTTCCACTGATTATATTTCATACATTGGCTTATTCTTTGAGGACACTTGTGAGCAAGTGATCCATATTAAAACATGGTACATTATGATTATCAGTTTGTTTTATCTGTTTATGTTATGAATTAGAATTGAAAATTGATATTTTATTTATATAATGTATATCATTGACATGTATTATGATGAGGTTTTTTGAGTGTGCAGGAAGCATGATATGGTGATGATGCTTGAAGCATCGATCGACTTCCTTGGACTCCGAATTTAGTGAGGGAGTGGGAACATGAATTTTATTACATGAGTACTTGATTTATTATGCATGTGTTATATGATGATTTCAATTATGGATTTTCTGTATATGAGTTATTGATGTTATCTTTGCCAATGGATATAGGCATTGCAATTCTTGCTAATATGACTCACATATGGAGTAAAGGTGTCTGACACATATATCATATGGATGAGGGAGAGGCATGGAAATGTCCCTATCCCAACCTATTAGCACTCCCGTCGTGATCTGAATCGTAGGTTAATGACTACCTTCTTCACGAGAGTTTCACAATGTCATGAGGGTGGATTGAGACAGTTCATCATGAAGATTTATTAGGGGTGAAAAATAAGGTAGATTCCTTATTCCTCAGTAATCCCTTAGTCTCACACAAGGTTGAAAAGTGAAGTATTGACTCCTAGCGTCAGACAACTTTGAAACTAAGTCAACGATGAGTGGCACCCTTGGATCCTAGTGCTGCATTTTGAAGGGCATGTTGCATGAATACATGTGAGTGAATAAAAATCTAGAGGACCCTAGAAAACAAACTAAATTATTATTTAGTTATAAACTAAATAGCATAATCAAAAGTTTAATGCGAGATGTTTTAAATAAATAAAATCCTAAAATGGAGTAAATGATTTTATACTAAATAAACTCTAGTGAAGGGAGAATGAAAAAAAAAATTAGGCATGTGCACAATGTGTGCAAGAAATTAATAAAAATGAAATTTTAAATTAAAAGAAAAACATTTCATGAGAGAATGTGTAGTAAATGTGGCGTTAGAATCCTAAGTCAATCTGGACTGGATTCTGATCTTAACTAGAAGTAGAGTCCTAATCAAACTCCAACTGTAAATTAGTGAGGGAACATAATAAAAGAGAATTTGGGAATTAAGGGAACTCGGAGGAAATCTTTAATTTATTTACTAAAACAATTAGCTAATTATGCATGAGAGGAAAAGTGTCAAAGTGATTTTTATTATAAAAAGAATGGTGAGGAAGAGGAAATTACCCTATTGTTGGATGAATGAAATGTTGTTAATTTTTTTATGGACTAAGATTGCTTGTGTGAGTTGGGTTGCAAGCTTGTGAAAGAGGTGGAAGCCTCTCCTTGTGGGGTCAAGCTTGTGCTATTGAGATCTCGTATTTTGTGTGTAGCCCATTTGTGACTCTGGTGGCTAAGGGGGAAGAATATTATCCCTGGAGTCGGATGGGAGGTATCAGTGAAGTCAATCGATTAGCAGGAGGACGAAATACATTGCACAACTTCTAAGTTGAAGATCAATCCCATACACTATGAAGACTAGTTATCGTATTTTGAATTATCTAGTTGTGTATTTTTATGAATATTGTTGTAATAGACTATTTATATTCAAAACCGAGTGTGTAATTCATGATATCGTTGTTGTAAGTTGTTTTATTGTAAAATCCATATATGAATCCAAAATTGAAATGAAGAATTTTCCGAATATATTTTTAGTGTTTTTGAGCGCACATGGGCATCCTCAAGGTCCAAAAACCCTACACACTCAATGAAACTGAGTCAGCAGCACCTGTCTACATCAAAGTAGAAAAAACATCATGTCATCTATCTTAACGCATCATAATGAAGGATAAATGTTTTATCATCATAAAAATCCAGATCACTTGCGAGCAAGTCTCCTCAAAGAATAAGTTTTGTAAGGGCGCCAGAGCGGGATGTTACAACAACATTAATTAATTAGATGTAGTATGTATAATCAACACAACATGAATACACACATGAAAAGTAAATTATTAAATAAAATATTGATAATGACCTTCCATAATAATAAGTAATAAAACATTTTAAAAAACACAATTTTAAAGTGTCATTGAATAGACTCATAATAGACAAAATCCTCTTTTATTGAGAAGACCATCTCCTTTAATGAGAGAAAAGAGACTTGTCATGAAGAGAAAATAAAAGGAAAGAGACATACATAAGATCAACATTAACATAGGAAAGGGACTTATTATAGATTAACATTTAACATTACTAAGATTAATATTAAGATTAACATTAAAGATAATATTAACATATACATTAACATTAATATTAAAGGAAAAAATAATATTAAAATTAATGTAAATATTAATATTACAATTAAGATTAATCTTAACATTAATACTAACATTATTGTTAATATTAAAGTTATTGTTAATATTAGCATTAATGTTAAGATTAATATTAACATGATTAATATTAAAATAATATAACAAATTAAATAATATAATCAATTAAATTTAAATGATACTAAATTAATAAATTAACAAATTCCAAATTCAATTTAAACAATCAGAAATTTCACAACAATTGTGCATAAAGTTATAATTTTACTACTTACCCTACTTGTAAATGCATATTACTCTACTCTTAAATACATATTTATAACCAATTTTTTAAGAAATTAAGAAAAATACATATTTATAACCATTTTTTTTGCCAAAAATATTCAACACAATGCTACGATGGGAAACATTCGACACATTGTGAATTCAATAAGTGATTGGGGAAATGTTAGGATAGGGGAAAGTTTGTCACATTGCGACGTTGGGAAATTTCCATCACAAGGTGACAAAGGACAAAGTTCATCACATAGTGAGGTTTGGTCATCTGTGTCACTTTTCTAGGTTTGTGTAAGGGAATTTCTATGTTTAGTCATAATGGGAAATGTGTGTGACATTGAGATGTTTAGAAATGTTTTTTCATAATGCAACTTTGGGAGATAGTAGACATATTGCGATGTAGGGAAATGTTCATCACAATGAGTCATTGGAAGATGTTTGAGATATTATGTTATCCGTAAGTGATTTTTAGAATGCAAGGATGGGGGAATATATATATTGTACCTTGTGGTCTTAGAAAGATCATTTTATTGGGGTTCCATCCCTATACATTTTCATTTTCTTTTTATATATTAGTTCTAGGTTTGTTTCATTCTTAATACCATATATGGATCATATAGTTTATAACTCTTGTTAAGAAAAATACAACATTAATTAATTAGATGTAGTATGTATAATCAACACAACATGAATACACATATGAAAAGTAAATTATTGAATAAAATATTGATAATGACCTTCCATAATAATAACTAATAAAAGATTTAAGAAAACACAATTTTAAAGTGTCATTGAATAGACTCATAATAGACAAAATCCTTTTTTATTGAGAAAACCATCTCCTTTAATGAGAGAAAAGAGACATACATAAAATAAAATAAAAGGAAAGAGACATACATAAGATCAACATTAACATCGGAAAGAAACTTATTATAGATTAACATTTAACATTACTAAGATTAATATTAAGATTAACATTAAAAAGAATATTAACATATACATTAACATTAATATTAAAGGAAAATAAAATATTAAAATTAATGTAAATATTAATATAAACCTTAACATTAATATTAATGTTAATGTTAACATTAACATTACCCTTAACGTGTTAATATTAATATTGATATTAACATTAACATTAACTTAAATATTAATATTACAATTAAGATTAATCTTATCATTAATACTAACATTATTGTTAATATTAAAATTATTGTTAATCTTAACATTAATGTTAAGATTAATATTAACATGATTAATATGAAAATAATATAATCAATTAAATAATATAATCAATTAAATTTAAATGATACTAAATTAATAAATTATCAAATTCCAAATTCAATTTAAACAATAAAAAATTTCACAACAATTGTGCTAAAAGTTATAATTTTACTAGTTACCCTACTTCTAAATACATATTACTCTACTCTTAAATACATATTTATAACCAATTATTTAAGAAATTCAAAAAAATACATATTTATAACCAATTTTTTTTCCAAAATTTAGCCGTGGTTATGTGCTTGGATATAATATTTACTAATTATACACTAATGTTAATCTACAATTCTACAATTATTGAGATATCCATTGTCCCAAGTTCTATGACAAATTCAAGAACTGCAAATGAGACGAAAACTAAATGAATACATTTTTCGTTCTCTTCTAAACTATCTCTGCATATTAATGTCTTCAACCATCCAATCAGAAAAGTATATATGAAACCGTTCCACTACAAGTTCGACTTGTCATTATATCTATATTAATTGAAACCCTAATTATTATATATTCCTCTTTAATTTTATATTGTCCAATGGCGTCCTGGTGGGAATGGGATACATGTTTCTTAATCTATTTCACGTTCAATTCTTTCAAAGTCAGAAGATCCCGGGTATCCAATAACAAATTGTGCTACACTTGTGGAAGATCCCGGGTATCCAATAACAAATCGTGTTACACTTTTAGGGTTTCCAAAAGATACCCGCACGAAAATTTAAACATCAAATCCTTTAATCCAACAGTTTTGATTAGACATTCAATTCTTTCAAAGTCGGAAGATCCCGGGTATCCAATAACAAATTGTGTTACACTTTTAGGTTTTCCAAAGGATACCCGCACAGAAATTTAAACATCAAATCCTTTAATCCAACAGTTTTGATTAGACATGGGTACTACATACACTGTTTTAAGCTGGAAAATATTTAAAGTGTGAAGGAAGATATAAATCATTTACATCACTGTATCCAAACTGGCTCAAACAGCCATTACAATTCGTCCCGGAGACCCAGCCGGATTTGACCTCAAAACCTCCTCAAAACACTTGGAGAAAGGGACTTGTCTTTACCAACCGCGCTGTCTCACGGGATGTGTGAAGGAAGACTTGATAAATAGTCGTTCTCATACTAAAGCTTCGATAAAATTGTTACGAAAAGCTTATTTCTTTGATACCGTTTGATATGATCTCTTCCTCCAAATTTTAGAATATGTAATTGATTTAGAATATACAAATAATGCAAACTGAAATATTGAATAAGAGGAAGCTAGACAAAGAGATTATGCAAAACTATATATGTGCAATTTTGGTATTTTAGGTACCCTTAAATAGGAATTACAAAATATAAATTTCACTAGACGGTGGCAATGAAATGCATTCTTTTGTTTCGCCCTCGCTATTTTTTCATGTACTTCCCACACATAGTATCAGTTTGCAATTTAGTCGATCGAATGCTCATGATTCTTTTCCTGGATATGCCATAAGAAATAGGTCGAAACTTTTCATAGCTAAACCGTTTCAAACCTCTTTGATTTAAATTTTTTACTAATAAAAAATGGGATTTTCTCAATCAAAATGCATGTCCTAAAACATTCTTAATTGTATGGGAGCATTTTAAAAAAACATTGTTTTGTTAACCAAAGAACATTATGACTATGAGGATCCAGAGTTAGTCATTTTTTTATTTGAATCAATTTCAATCAACATGACCTTGAAACCCTAATTATTATATATTCCTCTTTAATTCTTGATTGACTAATTATTATATATTCCTCTTGAAACCCTAATTATTATATATTCCTCTTTAATTCTTGATTGTTATTGGCTCTATCAATTAAAAAAAATCTTCAACAATATGGATGTAACTTTGAAAATATAAAATCTTAAAAATATTTAAGATAGTATTAAACTTGACTAAAAATAAAAAGGTTCTTTTTGCTGACATAAAAGTTTTATTGAAATTTTAAAATGCAGGTGGGTCTATATATATCTAGAAGTATAGCTTGATTAAAACTTTTCTGTTCACTGCGGCTAAAACTCTCACACAATATCCGTTAATCGATTACCAGTTTACGTTTGTTTACCAGATCCTTGCAGTTACGAATATTAATGTGGGATTTATGGGCGTATAGATCCCGGATATCTATTAACAAATCATGTTACATAGAAAATCCTTTTAGGGTTTCCAAAGGATATCTGCAGGAAAAAATGAATATCAAATTCTTTAATCCAATAGTTTTGATTCGACCTGGGTACTACATACACTTTTACAGTGGAAAATATTTATCATGTGAAAAGAAGACGAAATAAATAGTCCTTCTAATACTAAGATCTGATAAATAATAGTTCTATACTAAATATTTGATAAACAGTGAAGTAGACAAAACTTAATATTTTAATGTAAAAACGTGGTCACTATTCCCGAATGTTATATTGATGCGTCCAACTACCACGATGAGGCTATGTTCATGAGGCGCGCGGAGTCGTGGGTAGAGGAAGCGACCGGCCATCTTTCTACAACGCACCAGCGGACACTTGTCATTGTACTTAAATGGAGCTCGACATTTAAAAGACTTTCATAATCAAAATCGATTGTTAATCATATAAAGTGTTAATTTGGTGGCTACTATGTAAATTTTTAATCATATTAAGTAAATGTGAAAAAGTAAATAAAGAAAACGTACTCATTCGTAGATGCAAGGAAGTTATGAAATTAAATCTCATTCATTGATTTAGGATGACGACAAAGAATATGCCATCATCTTTCATTGCTAGTCATAAGATTAAAATTTATGATTAAAAGGTTGATTAGTCCATCAATTCTCATAAGGGACGCCTATGTGCGTAATAAAAAAATTGAATAACAAGGAAATCGGTAAGAATTATATTTTGAAACTGTCTTTTAACTTCAGCTTTGTAAGCAAACATTTCACTTTCATATTAAAAAAATAGTTATAAAAAAGGTTTGTTTTAATAGTTCGAAATGTAATTTAATTTAAACCAGGCAGCATGGCTTATACCTAAAAGAAATATGGCCCGCGGCATGGTCTATAGCAATCGATCTGATAAAAGAAATATGGCCCGCGGCATGGTCTATAGCAATCGATCTGATAAAAGAAATATGCAACAGGTGAATAACAGGTGGCATCGATCTGATAAAAGAAATATGCAACCGCTATCTACCCTGACTCTAAGAAAATTGACTTAAAAGCGAGTGCAAATATTGTCTATTTCTTTTAACTTTCTCATTGATACCCATGAATCCAAGAAAATTGACTTAAAGGGTGATGGAAAATATTGTCTATTCTTTTAACTCTCTGAATCATATATTTGAGCAGGCATGTGCACATAACACTGTCATTCATATATTATTCTTTTAACTGTCTCATTCATATATTTGAGCAGGCATGTGTACATAACTCTGTCATTCATATATTTTAACAGGCATGTGCACATTGCCCATTTGTTCAACATCTGGTCCGTTAATCAAGCTTCCAAAACTATGACCTGCACATATTTATTTTTCTCTTGAGCTAGTGTTCATCCAATTGAGCCATAACTAAGTTGATCACGATGTCCATAAAATCGTTTGGGATTGGTCTAATGAAAATTATCAGATAAGTTTTCAACATAACTCTTGAGCTAGTGTTCATCCAATTGAGCCATAACTAAGTTGATCACGATGTCCATAAAATTGTTTGGGATTGGTCCAATGAAAATTATCAGATAAGTTTTCAACATAAACCAGTGAATCACTGGAGTGTTGGTATGCATATTAATCTTTTTTCAGATAACTTTTCAACATAAATCAGTTATTAGATAAGCTTTGAACATAAACCAGTGGAGTGTTGGTATGCATATTAATCCAGGCGTTGATCAAAATTTTAAGGTTTTCTGAAAGTGAAACGTTACAAATAATTTTTTTATTATAACTGTTTGTTTCTAAAGTTTCTGACTTGCCGTGTTTTATAAAAACAAATTATTGCGATAGGAAAATCTTGTTTCTTCTCGTTTTGTTCATGTTATTTTCTTCCTTTAAGTTCTATATAGGAAAACGACTCGATGTAAGGATTACAATTCGTTTCTTGTATTTAAACACAAAAAATTGCCCCTTTGATCTTCTAAATGATTTAATCAAGGCTGTGATGGTATATGGTTGTCTTCAAAGGTTAAGGAGGCCACCGTTTAAGCATTGTAAGACAAAATTAGTGATCAGTGCTTAAAACTCGAGTCTTGAAGAGTCAAGACGGCCACAGATGTACTGATGTGGTGAAATGATTACATTCTGACATACTTCCTCTTAATTATTTTAGAGCAAAAAAAATTAAAATATGTAAAAAAAAAAATTGGTGTAAACAATGCATTACAACTTATAGACCCCAATATTACTTCTATGAATTTTAAACAATTCATTTCCCAAAGGCTTCGTAAATATGTCTGTAAATTGTTTTTCAGACCTGTAGAATTGAACAGAAATTTATTTGCCATTTACCATCTCTCGAATGAAATGATACCTCGTATCAATGTGCTTACTTTGCTTGTAAAAAATGTGATTCTTTGAGAGTGCAATGGCAGATTTATTATCACAGACAATTTGAGTTGCACAATTCTGCTCATGCAATAATTCATTCAAGATTCTTCTCATCCATACAACTTGACATGCAGCTGCAGCTATTGCAACATACTCTTCCTTAGTAGAAGATAGAGTCACAATGGGTTGTTTCTTTGATGCTCATGCCACTGCTCCAGATCCAAGACTGAACACATACCGAGATGTGTTTTTCTTGTCATCAATGGAACCTGCAAAATCAGTATATCAGTATATCCAATCAGCTCAAAGTTTAAACTTGATGTGTATTGGATACCAAAGTCAATTTTTCCAACAACATATCTCAAGATCCTCTTTCCTGCTTGTCAATGAGTACTCTTCGGAGTCTCCATGAATCTCAAAATCAAACTTATAGCAGACATGATATCGGGTCTGGTTGTTGTTAAGTACATAAGGCTTCCAACTAGCCTCTTATAAAGATTTGGATTAACATATGATCCCTCATCATACTTGCTAAGTTTAATACCACTTTCCATAGGTGTTGCAACTGGTTTACAATTCAACATTCTAAACCTTTTCAATACTTCATTTGCATAGTTAGTTTGACAAATGAAAATGCCATCATCAGATTGATCCACTTCAATTCTAAGAAAATACTTCATCAATCCTAAATCAGTCATCTCAAACTCTGTTTTCATGGCATTTTTAAAATCATCTACAGATAGATCTCTAGTAAAAATCAGGTCATCAACATACAAACAGACAATCAAAATTTTACCTTCCTGGTTTACCTTTGTATACAGAGTTGGTTCACTTGGACTTCTGTTGAATCCAACACTAATAAAGTACTCATCAATCACGCTATACCAAACTCTGGATTCCTGCTTCAATCCATATAAATCTTTCCTTAACTTGTAAACTTTATATCTGTGCTTATCAATCTCATAAGCCAAAGGTTGTCTTACATAAACCTTTTCTTCCAAATGTCCATTCCAGAATGCAAACTTAACGTCCATCTGATGCATGATCCATCTATTCTAAGCTGCAATAGCTAAGATCATCCTCACAGTGTCAATTCTTGCTACACGAGCAAATGTTTCATTGTAATCAATACTGGGTTGTTGACTAAACCCCTGAGCTACAAGTCTGGCCTTGTACTTTTCAGCTTCACCATATGCATTCAACTTAGTCTTATAAACCCACTTAACACCAATGCTCTTCTTACCTTCAGGTAAATCGACAAGATCCCAAGTGTTATTTCTTTCAATGGAATCAATCTCCTCATCCATTGATTTTATCCAGACATCCTCTTTAGCAGCTTCATCAAAACTTACAGGATCACATGCCATTAATGCAAAATTTGAAATATGATCTACTTCTTCATTCTGATCATACAATTCTTTTAATCTTCTAGTCTTTTGTCCTTTAAATCTGTTTCTTAATGAAGCTAAAGTGGGATTTGATTCACTACTTACCTGTGAATCTGATTAATGTCCACCATGTCCATATGGCTCACCACACTCATGGGTTCTGGGCGTTCTAAATTGAGATGGGTTGAAATCTGATGCTTCCCTTGTAGGACTTCTTACTGCAGGCGTATGTGCATGTGGAACCAACTTTCCACCTCCTTCAACCTACTCAGCTCCATCATCATCTTCACGGGGTAATACAACTCCCTCTGAAATTGATCTGTCAATACTTCCATCCAAAGCTTCATCTTCTTTAAATTGAACATCTTTGTTGATTACATATTTCTGGGTGATGGGATTGTAGAGTTTATATGCCCTAGGATCTTCACTGTATCGAAAAAAGATACATCTCTCGCTTCTGTCATCCAACTTCCTCCTCATTTCTGCACGTACATGCACAAATGCAACAAATCCAAAAATTCTGAAATGAGAAACATTGCAAGGCTTACCATCCAAGGCTTCCTGAGGTACACGATTCCTCACGGTCTTGGTCGAACTTCTATTCAAGATAAAAACAGAGAAAAGAACCACATCTCCCCAATATTCATTTGAAATATGCTTCTATTTCAACATACTTTGAGCCATATCCATGATGGTGATCGAGATTATTTTCGGCACGAAATGAGAGCTGAGATATAATAAAGAAATGGACAGAGATATCGCGTATATCCAGTAATATAACAGAAATATATCAGAGATGCAACCATAAAGACAAAGATACAGTAATACACGATTTCTATTAATGAAAGAAATGTACAGAGACTGTAACAATACAGAGTGAAAGACTTGCTAGAATGGTGGCAGCTTATCTTTGAGAAGAGATGTGACGGCTACTCGCATTCACAAGAAGATGGTTACAATGAGGCTCTGGAGGCTTTTTTACAATAATCGGGAATGCCAAAAGTCCTAGACATCCAAAAACCTAACCCTAGGAGATGAAGCACCAAAAGTCATGTGGGCCCTGTTTGGGTAAGTTGATGCATCAACTTCCCGGGGTCGTAACTTTTGCATACGATCTCCGTTTTAGGCGTGTGATAGCTCGTTGGAAACGTATCGTCGAGGAGAATCATTTTGGGGGCTCAATCATGCCTTCAACTATCATTGAGAACCTCGATCTCAAAAAAACTTCATTTAGGCCCTCAAAATGGCCCCGGAAGTGAAAACCTGCTAAAAATAGTAAATTGACAAAATGGACAGAAAACTGTTTTGAGCCATTTGGAAAAGGTGGGTGGCCCCCGATATCCACCTGGATCAATCCTCCCTCCTTAGGA
>ML790340.1:35886-64136 GCA_009831015.1 Picea engelmannii | reverse complement strand
GCTATACTCGGACCTCGTCGGGGACATGCACTGAAAAAAACGAACAAGAGCAGCCTGCTCTGATACCACTGATCTGGATTATTTTCGGCACGAAATGAGAGCGGAGATATAATAAAGAAATGCACAGAGATATCGCGTATATCTAATAATATAACAGAAATATATCAGAGATGCAACCATAAACACAGAGATACAGTAATACATGATTTCTATTAATGAAAGAAATGTACAGAGACTGTAAAAATACAAAGTAAAAGACTCGCTAGAATGGTGGCAGCTTATCTCTGAGAAGAGATGTGACAGCTACTCGCATTCACAAGAATATGGTTACAATGAGGCTCTGGAGGCCTTTTTACAATAATCAGGAATGCCAAAAGTCCTAGACATCCAAAAACCTAACCCTAGGAGATGAAGCGCCAAAAGTCATGTGGGCCCTCTTTGGGTAAGTTGGTGCATCAACTTCCCGGGGTCGTAACTTTTGCATACGATCTCCGTTTTAGGCGTGTGATAGCTCGTTGGAAAGGTATCACCGAGGAGATTCATTTTGGGGGCTCAATAATGCCTTCATCTATCATTAATAACCTCTATCTCGAAAAAACTTCATTTAGGCCCTCAAAATGGCCCCGGAAGTGAAAACCTGCTAAAAATAGTAAATTGCCAAAATGGACAGAAAACTGTTTTGAGCCATTTGGAAAAGGTGGGTGGCCCCCGATATCCACCTGGATCATATGGTCTGATTCTTCCTTTCAGCCACTCCATTCTGTTGTAGAGTATATTGAGCAGTAAACTGCCTTTTAATTCCATGAGAAACACAAAATTCAATGAATTCATTCAGTTTATACTCACCTCCTCTGTCAGACCTTAGGATCTTAATGGTTCGACCACTCTCATTCTCAACCATAGACTTAAACCTCTTGAAAACATCAAAAGCTTCAGATTTTTGTTTCAACAAATACAACCAAGTCTTCCTACTGAAATCATCAATGAAAGTCATAAAACAAACACATCCAGTTAAAGAAGGTGTTTTCATAGGTCCACATAAATATATGTGGACAATTTCCAATGGAGCTTTTTCTCTGTAGGAAAGACCTGAAACAAATTTCTCTCTGTGATGCTTCCCAAGTATACAGCTCTCACAAGAGCTTGCAGGTTGCTAAACACAGGGCAACCCCTTTACCATCGGCTTCTTCTGTAACAGATCTAAGCCACCAAAATGTAAATGACCATATCTCAAATGCCATAACCAAGATTCATCTAAACTTCCATCTTTATAAGCATTCAAAGAACCACTCAAATCATTTCTCATAACAAGTGGAAAAATTCTATTCTTGGTCATCTCTACTCCTGCAATCAACTATTTGCTAGGTAATTTATAATAGATTGTACATACCTTGTTCTTGAAGAACACTCTCAACAGTTGTCCAATACTATTAATATTGCATTTTAAACTAGGCACGAAATAAACATCATCAATATTTATTCTCTGAATATTTTTAGTGTAAACTGGAACTACACTTACCATTAACTGTAACCTTATAGTCATTTCCCAGTTTTACTTCAGACTGAATAGTAGTATCAATAGAAGAAAATAAATCCTTATTACCAGTCATGTGGTTACTGCAACCAGTATACAAAAACTAAATATCGTTAGAACTTTCCAGAGTGACATTATAAGTCAAGAACACATCATTTTTATCATCATCAGACTCATTTGTGATATGTGCAGATTTCTTTCCAATCTGCCTGCTTCTTCCAACATTTGTTAGCAAAATGACCAAACTTCTTACAATAATAACATTGTACTTTAGTTTTAGCATACCTTTGATTTTCTTGCTGCCAGGGTTTGATGCTGCTCCCTCTTAAATTAGGGGGATTCTGCTGGGACTTCTTCTCAGACTCTGATTCAGATCTGTTGTCCCTTCGACTAGAAAATCAACCTCCTCTTCCATGATTATAAAACCTTCCTCTCCCTCTCTCCCTCCGGTAACATGCAATTGGGATTTGAAAGCATGCTCCATTGATACTTATTCATATTTGGATATCCTAGATTCATGAGAAACAAGAGAACCAATTAACTCATCAATTTGCGCTTGACTTAAATCTTTAAATTCCTCTATGGGCACAACTATAGGTTCAAACTTCTTGGGTAAACTTCTCAACACTTTCTCAATAACTCTTTTATTCTCAACATCATCTCCATACTGTCTGAGCTAGTTCACAACACTCATTACTTGAGTCCTGAAAGTATCAACACTTTCATTATCCTTCATCTTCATATTTTTGAAATCTCTTCTTAAGTTCTGCAACTTGACTGTCTTCACCTTGGACACACCTTGATAACAGGTTTCAAGAATGTCCCAAGCCATCTTTGAAGATGTAGCACTAGAAATCTTCATAAAAATGGATTCATTTAATCCTTGCTGGAGTAATCCAAGAGCCTTGTTGTCCTTCTTCATGTTTTCCTTCAGCAAAACATGGTCAGCATTAGACAGAGCCAATTTTGCTGTAGCATGAGCTAGCTCGGCATAACCATTAATAACATAAGTCCACAAATCCTGAGAACGCAAAATTGTCCTCATCCGAATATACCAGGAATCATATGACTTCTCTCTCAGGACATGAACCTGAATCTGAGAAGAACTGCTACAAGACACAACCATTTATAAAAATTTGAAAGAAATCAAATAAACCTTCACGGAGAAAAATAAGAAAATAAAATTTGGCACCAACAGGAATAATCTGCAATGAAATAGGCAATAGAAGAATAGACTGCTAGCTCTGATACTAAATGTGAGATGGAGGCACAATGGAGTTCGGGTATCAACATTTACAAACACTCAATAAAAAATGAAAACAAAACAAATATTGTCGAAATGCGAAAAACAAGACTTATTCGAATTCAGGGTTCGACATACCCAACGTAAAAAACAAAATAAAAACTTTAATTGCCGAATCGTGAAATGCGAATATGCTTTGGGCCCACAACTTTGGGTTTCGGTGTTTGGAAGTGAGGAATTCTGTCACTCAAGCCAATGGATGTCTTGAAAGACAGAACCCTGAATTTCTATGCTCAAAATTAATGTGGGTTCGCAATCGGGAAAAACAAATAAATTACAACAATTATTCAAATTAAAAAAAAAAAAGCCAATAAGGCAAATGAGATCAGGCAACCAAATGAGTTTACAAACTCAAATAAAAAACAAAGTATTAACAGAGAGAACACCTCCAAATACACAATAGCAACTTTGATTCAAAAATGTTTTCAGGATGTAAGGATTACAATTCGTTTATGGTATTTAAACACAAAAAATTGCCCCTTCGATCTTCTAAAGGATTTAATCAAGGCGGTGATGGTATATGGTTGCCTTCAAAGGTTAAGGCGACCACCGTTTAAGCAATGTAAGACAAAATTAGTGATCGATGCTTAAACCTCGAGTCTTGAAGGGTCAATACGACCACCGATGCACTGTTTACACAAAGGCGTGAAATGATTACATTCTGACAATCTGTAGTTCTTGCATAAATGGCATAATTTACTCTCATGTTGGTCGACTTCGTTCCTCTACAAGAAAATTCCCAGATCAGCTTTATTTTCTTGGTTCTGCTCCAAATAATCTGTATATGTACGAGCACCGCCTTCTCTTGATAAAAAAACATCATTCTCAAGATCGTGGAGGGCCTATTCATTTTTCTTGAATAGAGAATTAATGTCAATAAATATAGCATTGAAACTACTGCAAGAAAAATCATAAAAAATGAGAGATATATGTTCTTTAAATCATAAACAATGAGAGAGATATGTCCTTTCTTGATAATGCTGATGCTGATGATTAGATTTTGATTCTAATTGCCTCAACAAAGAGATTTTAGTGAATCATTTTTATATCTATTTTTTCACTATGTTTCAGTTTAGCTTCAATCACGGAATATTTTTTGTTATAAGATAATCATTTGCAGTGTCATATTTATGATTTTGCAGGACTTCCATTACCAAGGAAAAGATCTGAATGAAGTTGCAGCTCCACTTGTCTACCATTAAACTCACGACTCAATGTTTTTGCATGGAAATTCCTTTTCTATTAGCCGCAGTGGAGTTGTTCAACCCATGTCTATATATATTATTATGTATTGGAATTTGGTACCATAGAAAACATGAATTCCATAGGACATATTTGAATCAGACTGATAATGGACCATTTTTTATCACTTATTATTACTGTGGAGTTTTTAAATTTTGAAATGTTGACCATAACATTCTATAAAAGTAAAGACATCTTATACATAGTTTATCTTGTGTTGTATTGCTTTATATTTATTTATATATAGATGTCAGAAGAATACATAGTTTCTCTTTATCACACAGATTAGCAAAGTTTTCAAGTTGATTCTCTAGACAAGATCAACTTTGTTCCATTACAGGGTTCTGTACAACCCAAATGTACAAAACTCACATGCTATGTGTACTCGTCATGTTTAACTTGTGAGGGATAATCATAGAAAATATTAGGAGTACAATTATATGTTGATGAGAGATATATGCCCTTTCTTGATTAATGTTGATGATAAGAATCACTTTCTGGCTTTTGGAGGCACCCAGATAACAATAGACAGAGAAGAAGGGATTGAGAAAGAAAGCAAATAAGATTAATTTCCAGTACTTCTAGGCCAGGGAGTTCTCCGACTAACTACATACATCCCACTGGAGTGTGGCTTCAGTGCACGTACAGATACATAAGTTTAGTTTGATTCTCTTCCCACTGTGATGCCCCAATGAAAACGATGTCATTGAACACAATACTGTAAGGAACTCCCAAGAATCCCTGCTAATATACATTTCTTTCAGAGGGATTCTCACCGATTTTGATACAAACTGACCACCTTTCTACCCGAAATTGACTCGCACTATACTCTAGCTATGTGCAAATAATATCAAAATTCGGATGAAATGCCCTACAACGTAATCGTAACAGGCTGAAGCCGTAAGGAACGTGTTGGCTTTAACTTTTGTACAACGCGAGACTAAGCTTGTTCAATTTATCAAGGAGTTATTTTTTCAATAATGGACACACATCTAAATCTATATGATGAAACAAGTTATACAGAAAAAAAAAAGTAATCTTATCATGACATTCTATTTTCAAAATACATAAATGATTCTACACAGACAAGAACTCCAAATCCCTAAGAAGTGAGTTTATCAATGTAGATGATACAATACAATAATATTATTGTATGAGTTGGTTTCAATATTCTTTCAACGACCTTAAAAGAATTGGGCTCTCTTCTATGAATTCCCATTCTCCATGCAAGGCTAATGGTGTTATATGGATTCTTACATTATCAAAGTTTTCTTTATTCTCATTAGCATTATCTCGCATTATCTTTGTTGCGTGATCCAGTTTTGTTCATGAATGTAGTCTATCTAGCTCATCTCTTTACAGTCATTGGAGGCCATACCCATTTACCGATATATTTTATTGACTTGTTTTAGAAGTTGAACGAGTTTTCTCTATCATTCATATACAAAGAATGATTATAGGAATTATAAAAACAAAAATATCACTCGTAAATGTTTTTCGAACTACTCCAACCACGCATAGAAGATATCCACCATAGAGGTGAAGGAGCCAAAAATTGGTATGCCGGGTTGCCAAGAATCAAAGACTCTACATACAGGCCATAATGGAAGCAACTGGACTGGAGAGGAGTCATCATCAACACCAACATCATGGATTTTCCATCCAAGCCCCTTACAATCCAGTTGAAAGATGTATCAAAACGATCAATTAGGGTGTCCTGCCTTAAAGAGTCCAGCTTTGTTGGGAAGAGGAGAGGGTCCATTAATAAATCCGCACGCAAGCAAGCCTATTTTGGCTGGATAACCATTCATTATCTTCGTTGAAAGGAAGAAAGAAAGGACACGGGGAGAAATGGCAGGGGTTCCAGTTTTATAAAAAAGAAGTAAAGGTCTTGAGGGTAAAAGGTTCATAGAAAGAGTAAGATCTAAGGAATGTGATCTGGGACACGATGGGAGTTTTCTTGCATAGATAGGCAGGCAGGCAAAGGATCACCAGAGTATAGCACAAGATCACCTTTTCTAGCTGCCATAGAGTCGACCTGTAAACGAAGTAAACCCAATGAGAACCGTCGAGTGGAATACCTACATAGGCACAATACTACTTCGAAGCAAAAACATCATACGAATCAAGTTAGCATCAAAACAACCGTCATTTAAAGAAAACAACCTATCATCCTCTCCAACATAGTGTCTCCAACATAGGGATCTATTGTGATTATAGCGCCTAGGTTTGGGTGTCAAATGACAAAAAAATAATATCACTTGAAACTCTCACAAATAAGTTCAAACTAGTGATGCATTGCATGATCCAAGAGAAAGCATAGCAACTGGAGAATAATGCAAAATACAGAAGCCAAAAACACCAGAAGGAAGGAGGACATTGAAAATATAAATGATTACCCGAAATGCATCACAGGAACTAGAAACACCAGAAGGAAGGAGGACATTGAAGATCTAAATGATTACTCGAAATGCATCACAGATAACCCGAAATGCATCACATAGAACTTGATAAGAGGATTGGTTTCCATTGTAAATGTCTGAGCAGCAGTGGTTTCCACTTCTCTAACATTCATTGAATGCAAGATTCCAACTGTCCTGGGACAAAGACATTGCATGCAAGCTTCCAATCACATTTTACATAATAATAATTAATTATTCATAGATGATGACTCATATCAAAACTATAGTTTCTTTCTTGAGCCATGTTATGCTAGCTGGACATACACGTAAATCACATCTTTCCCTGTGCACCTTCCGAGGCATGCAACGAATGAAAGCTCGTGCTCTGAATTAAACAAGTAAACAAGTGTAACAAGTGAAGGGTGGTGAAGGGTGGTGCTCCATGCAACATAAGCGATGTTCTTCCTTGAAAATAGGAAATATAACATGTTAGTAATCTCATTATCCCCACTAAGTTTAGGCAATGTTTAAATATAGTTCTCAGGCATGTCATGCAACTTTACAGGCCAGTAGAATACCTATGAAATCATACCAGTCCATAATGCAGAAGAATTAAAATGGTCAATACTAGTAGCAATCCTTTCCATAATCATGGGAGATTGTATTATGAGTTACGCATCTTGTTCTAAAAAAAAAAAAAAATCCTCGAAACTGCAGAGTCACCTGCGTCTATACATATCATTTTGAGAGTTTTTTTATTTTGAGAGGACAAAACATATGGATAAATAGTCCTTTAGCAGCCATTTCTTTCCTACCTCGGGCAAGCGAGAAATCCCTAGCCCATTCAGAGACACATACAACGCTGATATAAAATTACAGTTAATTGATCCAGATGGGGTAGAGTATGGAGGAAACTAATGGTGTGTAGTTGATTTATCCTTCTTTGTAGTTGATTTACATTGTTTTCAGTAAGGTTTTAATTGAGTCATATATGGGGTAGAGTATGGAGGAAACTAATGGTGTGTAGTTGATTTATCCTTCTTTGTAGTTGATTTACATTGTTTTCAGTAAGGTTTTAATTGAGTCATATGATTCTAGGTAGATGGAATTACTACCATAACCCTGGATGATTCCGATTTTTTTTAAATTGTAAACTTCAAAGGATTTTTATTTTTATGAATTTGCAAAAAGGATTTTTATCTAGTAAATCTATGTTGGATTGTAGTTGATTCACATTGTTTTTTAAAGTTTTAATTAAGGAGTCATCAGGGATGATTTTAAGGATGAGAATTTATATTAAAATGTAGAAACATGGGCTAATATTACTAGTCCTTAATATGCAAAATGTAAAATGTTTGGCGATAGTTTTGTAAAAATATTCAAAATTTTAAGGATTTTATATACTTTCTATAAAATTTTGGGTATTTTTAAGGTTAAATAATTTTATTCTATGGAATTTGGGCTAATCGTTTTCAGAAAAAATGGAAATTGGCAAATCGTTTTTTGGGAAAACCATGAAAAAATAGCCCATTTGCGAAATTTAGCCCCTAAAATCATCTATGGGAGTCATATGATTCGAGGTAAATGGAATTGCTAACATAAACTCATCGTATCTGTAACCTTGGGGTTATTGAAATTAAAAAAAAAACTATGGTTTGCAAACCTTGAAGGATATTTTTCTTTCATTAATCTATTGAAGGATATTTGTCTTTCATTAATCTATGCTAGCCCATTTTGTAGTTGATTTAGATTGTTTTTTAATCTTTTAATTCAGAATTCATATGATTATGGGCAGATGGAATTATTGGCATAAATACATCATAACCGTGAGTGATTGGCATTAAAAAAAGACCTATGGCCTGTAAACCTTGAAAGTTTTTTATCCTACTAGAATTAGTGAATTTTTGTCAGTTTGTAGTTGATTTATAGTGTTTTCTAAGATTTCACATAGGCACCCATAAAATCTGTTGGCCCGAGAATACCAATGCCTATGGTTATTCTTCAACTTTATTCATTTCTTTGAAATTTTGATTCACTAATAGTTTATTGGTTTATGTGGTAGGCAACCCATCCCGTGACTATAGTTCCTATCCAAATCCAAGTATATTTCTTTAGGTCATTAAAAAAAAAATTAAACTCAAATTCTAAATCCAATACATTTTTCATTTTAGAGTTTGGGTGGTGGCAGGGACTACGCTATAATGCAACACTTGTTTATGTAAGCGTTTTCTAGCCTACTTGCTGAAATCATATTTATGACCTAAAAGATATATCCTCATGTGCATGGCTTAAAATGAATACTATTTATATTTTTATAAATAAAAATATAATCATTTTATTTTAAAGATTGAATTTAAATTTATTAATTAGATGTTATATATATAATTTTTTTAACATTTTTATTTATAAAAACAAAATTATATTAGTGAAAGTTGAGAAAGTACTTAAATTTTTCTTTATTAGAATTATATACTAGAGTAAAATTTGTTGTAAGGAAACATCATACATAGTTCTAGTAAATTTTTTAAAAAACTTATAGTACTTTTTAAACATTGAAAATGTTCACCTAGTGAGCTTGAAGGTACTCAATCTCTATTTCCATAGAGAGACAACCATCAAGAAACTCTAAAGTATGCAAAAGCAAATTAAAACTAAGGAGCATAAGTATATTCCAAGTATACTCCACGGAGAGGATCACTAAAATCTAAAGTATGCAAAAGAAAATTAGGACCTTGGAACATTAATATATTTCAAGGAGAGGATTGTGTAGGAGTGTTGTCAATAATATTCTAAATCCTATTTTCTAGCACCACTCCATCATCAGTTAACTTGTCTTCATAATTCCTATTTCAATAAACACGCTTAAAAGTAATATGAGAGAACACTAGTTTTAGAAGCAAGTTATGCAATGTGTAGTTACTACATATTGCATCCAATATATTGTTACAACATATTGCATGTAATATGTAGTAACTACAACTACATATTCCATGCAATAGTTATTGCATATTGCATGGAATATGTAGTTACTACATATTGCATATAGGTTGTGTTATCACTCCAAGAAACCCTTTGTGGTTGTAGACCAAAGGTGCTTGGTAACTTAAGAAATGAATGTTTTTGTATTTTGTAAAGGTGGATCAATGGGATAACTCAATTCAGCTTATGATTTTCAGACATAAAAATGATAAACAAATAGACAGTGCTCTCCAAGATTGGTTAATCAGTAAAATAGCTTTCAGTGGATGAAGAAAAGATTGTTCATAAACCAGTGCAAAGCATGGTCTAATAAACAACTAAAAGAACTGATTATAATGTCATGAACCAAACAATAGGATAAAAACTATTCAAGGTTTGACAACATTATAACAGTGAAGAAGAAATA
Source organism: Picea engelmannii (assembly GCA_009831015.1). Taxonomy (NCBI): domain Eukaryota; kingdom Viridiplantae; phylum Streptophyta; class Pinopsida; order Pinales; family Pinaceae; genus Picea; species Picea engelmannii. Next base: position 54,270 of record ML790340.1, on the reverse strand, counting down.
TGGAAAACTGATACCAAAATGGAAAGGAACCTGTGATCTGTCTTAACAATGTAAATGTCTGAGTACAAAAAAGGAGTATTACTGTATCCAAAATCGAACCTCTAGAGCTCCAAATGTGTTTGTCTTTATAGCCTCTTACAATCAGTTTCAGATCCTAAAACAATGGATCTGATATTCTAAAAATAGAAAGTCAAAACTAATTCACAAAAGATAAGGAGAGATCCTCAAGATGAGGTCAACCTCTATCTTTTGGTCTTCAAACATTAATTGAAAGTTGATGAAGTGTAGCCTAGCCTTCCAAGGCTCTTTGATATGCTCCTTTGAAAGTGGAATTCGAATTTGATGATGTGTGCCAAAAATCCCTATCATTTTGCCCTTGAAAATCACTAAATCTAGTCAAAAATGCCCTTTTGACTTTCATCTCCAAGAATGGCCTTTAGATTCTGATTTGATAATTCATAACCAGCTTATTGAAGAAGGATTCAAACCATTTAAACCCAAAAATTCTTGATCTAGGCGAAAATTTGGCTATTCTGCCCATGACAGCTTTCAACAGCGCACCTGTCTGAAAAATCTGCTCCTACGCTGTTGAAAGTGGCCACTTTCCACAGCTAACTAGTCAAAATTCTGCCTTCTGCGCTGTTGAAAGTGCAAATTTTTTCAAAATCAATTTTCTCGGTCATGGAGAGTCCGTTTTACATGTTTAGATAGTCGATCGACATCTAGAGAATCTAAGATATCCAACGGTGCTTTCAGATCTGAATTTGGAGCTTGGAAATGGATTGAAAAGTGCCCTGCAAGTTTAAGTATCATCCTTTCCATTTGCAATTCAAAACTCTAAATGGTCCTTTGTGAACAATGTCTGATATGGAACCAAGGATTTGATTTGATGTTGCCAACCTGGGAGTACAACCTCTGTTAGCTGTTGATAATCTTGACTTTCCTCAGCGTGCCTCTTTGTAAGCCCCTGTTAGCTGCGGAAAGTATGCACTTTCCACAGCGCACCGCTTTGTAGAAGATACTCCTTAGCTGCAGAAAGTAATTACTTTGAACAGCGCGACATATCAATTTAAACTGCTTCTTAGCTGCGGAAAGTATGTGCTTTCCACAGCGCACCACCCGCGACTGATTGTCAAACCTTTTAAGATTTGTCACTTTCAATAGCGCGTCAACTGATGAAAAGAGCTCCTTAGTTGTTGAAAGTGGGCACTTTCCACAGCGCACAATGAATCTTTGAAAACACGTTAGCAATAGCCATGATATCCACTACAAAATTCAACCGAAAGAACGGTTTCATTTTGGGAGTTAACAGGTTGTAGTGTGAAGTTGTGGAAATTGAATTCTCCTTTCATCCATTGAATCACAAGCAAAGTGTCTCCATAAATTTGGATTCAAGAAATTCCATTTTCTTGAGCCAACAAGAGTTTTAGAGCCATAATTTCACAAAATTTATGTGTCATTGTCTAGTCTAGTGTTAAAAGAGATATTGTGAGTGGGGAAGAGATGTAAGATTCGCCCACTCCCTCCTTAATAGGGGTTTGGTGGCTCCATAAAAAACATTCCATGGAAAATCTTTATTTAGTGCTTCTTCACAGGTGTGATTTGAGATGTGTTCTTCCTTATATTGAGGAAATGTAGAGAAGATGTTCAAAATTTGGATAACACATTTTAATGTTATGGTATTCTTACCTTCAAACAACTTAGAGTTTTGAGCTAGCTATATTTCCTCGGCTATGGTTAGAGGGAGATATTTATACCTCCATACACAAGTTCATGAGGGCTTCAATGGACTTCCCCTTGTTATTCTAATAATCCTAAAGTTTATTTAGTTAAGTATTTTTTCCTAGATTAATAAAGTTATTCTAGAGGTTATGTATTTCCTAGGTTGATCTTGGCACATCCTAATTATAACGATTATCCTTGAATTGTTGATCAATAACACTTGACATATTGAGATAAGAATTAAGAAGTTATATATATATATATATATGTATAATACTATGACTGGGAGAGGTGGGGCACAATTCATCATCACAGGAAACGTCATTTAGGCTAAAACTGTGGTTTGGTTTTGCGGACCCCCACTTTCGTTAATTATCGAGCATATAGACGTGGGGGGATATGGTTAAATAAGGACCGTTGATCTGGATCCTCGATCACACGATCGTACTACACACAAACATGCATTTTATTAAATAAAACCACATATTATTTAAAACCAAACATGACAAACTAAATGAATATAAATCGAAAAATTAAATTTTAAACTAAAAACTAAAGATTTTTAAACTAAATTTAAACATTAAAACTACTTATAAAATAAAACGAATTAAAAAACAAATAAAACCCGATTTAAAAAAAATGACACTATAAAGTAACTAGACTAATTATTATTAAAAATAAAAATATGTTTTTTTAAGATTTGAAAATCTATAAAATGTTACAACACTTGGAAAGTGGAATAATGAGGGAGTTTGATCTTGTATGTATAATAGAAAACAAAAATATTTTCTTTTTCTTCATATCTTTGACGATAATTTAATCAGAGTCTTTGAATCATTTTGAGCTAACAACCTTTGCATTAATATCGTTATAGTCAACACAATGCACTTACATATTGTTGGCACCCAAAGTTGTGGGTCCAGTTTTTTCGCACGCACACAAAAATGAAGTTGTGCACATTCATCCAGAATATTTGTGAGTGCTTAAGGAGATGCACAAAATAATGCCATAGTGTGTTCATCGGACCGAGTTTTTTTAAGCAACGCACCAAGTCTAAAGGAAGTCAAGGGCGCGCCAGTCTGAGTTTTGTGATGTTGTTGGTAGATGCACATGGTTGGCATATTGGTGGATGCACATGATTGGAATAATTGGTAGATGCACATGTCGACATATGGTGGATACATTTCATGGATGATATCTTTTGGCACATTGTTGATGTACATGGTTGATTTACATGGGTGTTGTGCATGGTGGGCACATTTTGGTACATGATCCACTTGGTGGATATATTGTTCATGATTCTCTATTTCATTGTTGACATATCTTTTGATGTATGTTATAGCACAAGTTTGATGCATGAACAGGTCCAAGGATCGTCATATGGAAGCATATTGTTCATCTTCCAGATAATATAGGGGGAGACATACCCTTAGCGGGAGTCATTCTTCTTCCCATGGTTCTAGGAGGAGATATTTATCAGATGCATACCTAGAAAAGAGCCCTATATTTGAAGAAAGAGCATAGAGGCATAATTCCAGGGGGAGTGATGGTCATAGAGGGATCATGAGAAATGTATTTTCAACATTACATTAGATTGATATCCCTTGTTCAAAAGGGGAGAGATTATTCAGTGGAAACAAGATAGGGGAAACAACCCCAAGATGAGAATGGCCCTTTTCCCTTGATGTCAAAGGGGGAGAGATAATCACATTGATGTGATTGATGTCTATTGATGGGAGATATTGATGTGGAGGGATAATCACATTGAATATTGATGAAGAGAATGCCTTGTCTACATGTTGACATCAATAATTGGTAATTGGAGTTGACATCAATGTTGGTATTGTCATCAATGCCAAAGGGGGATATTCTTGGATCATGTTGTCATTGATGCCAATGGTTTGATTATTTTGGATATTGTTGGATCATACATCATTGAGGAAAATGGTTTGATTAATTGATTTCATTGATTGATGTCAAGTAAATGATTGATTAACAATTGATATGATGCCCTTGATCAGAATGATAGATGTCCAAGTGGAAACCAATTGATAAAGATGGATAATTGATATGATTCCCTTGATGAGAATAATAGATGTCCAAGTGGAAACCAATTGATAAAGATGGATCATTGATATGACGCCCTTGATGAGAATGATAGATGTCCAAGTGGAAACCAACTGATAAAGATGGATCATTGATATGATGCATTGATGAAGATGGATCAATGATTTGGCATTGATACATGATGCATAGTTGATATATATGATGCAGTGGTGAATTCATGTAAAGATGACTCATTATTGTATTATCATGATTGATAAGGTGCACAAGTGGATGAACTACAAAGTGGTCCCCTTATGGTGAAATCCCTCATGGGAAGACGCTTTACGGATTGAGTTATCCTAGAAGAATGGTTGTAGGACCCATGCTTGCATGTGGATTAATGAGATGAAGATCAATGAAGTTGTTGGTGAAACTATCCTAGATGGATATTGCTTGACATTCCATTTCCGGTGGTATGTGGAATGTCACATAACTCCTCACGGTTTGAGAGTTATGGCTCTACGAAGTTGAAGGACCCCCATATGATGGCTTGAAGCCCCAAAAGATCTAAGAAGTCAAACTGCTTGGAAAGAAGAAATCATTATTTAAATGATAAAGTAAAGTGACAAAATCAAGAAAGATTATTTAAATGATAAAATGAAGTGAGAAAATCAAGAAGGAATATTTAAATGATAAAGTATTGGAGAACTTTCTATTCATGGAAAGTAGTTAACCCTAAAATAAGGAAAATAGGTTAAGTGACCTAGAAATGATTTAAGTAATCTAAAAATGGGTTAAGTGACCTAGAAGATGAAAGTATAAATAAATAAGAATCTAGGATCTCTTGTAAAATACACATTTGGTGAGAATCATTTTTATGGATCAATGGAGAGCTTATTGTGAATATCTTTTGGAGTATTGATGGAGAGCCTATTGTGAGAGCCTATTATTGATGCAGATCTCTTGAGAATGATTGGAGATCTATTATGAGGAAGAGAGGAAGAGGAGGATCTCATGGATGCATCAAATTTTTGGCAATGTCGGAGATCTTGATGGAAAAATTCTCGGATTCACAGAAAACCCTATTTTCTGATGCCCATGCGGGTTGTCTATGTATAGGGTGCATGTACATGTGGGATGGCTGTGTATAGGGTGAGTGTACATGCAGGCTGACTGTGTACATGGAGCGTGGAGTGGATAAAATCATGGATATTTTTGTTTGAGATGGTGCCAAGCTCTTGGATGACGAGGTAGGTTCTAGATCTGCATTCTATGGCCTCAGATCTATCACTGAGACACTGGGATGGTTACATTATTGTCTTGATGGATACTATTGTTTGATGTGTTGTGAATTCTTAAGGCATTCTTGGTATGGCTTCTATGATGTGGTTTAGTTTGGTTGATTTGGTTGATGGAGTGAGAAACACTCATGTGATTCAGTAGTGACATGATTGCTATGGTATACTAGTTGTTCATACATGATTGAGATAGCATTCATATTGATTTGTTGTGGAGCATGAGCAAGCTATTGGAAAGATTGAATGTGTTGTGACTGGCTGTGGGTTCGTTTGGACAATGGAAGACAGAAGAGAAAGTGATTGCAAGTTGCAGAGGATCTGAGCATGTGAAGAAAAGAAAAACCCTAGTTGCTCAGAAGCATATGGTTGTTGCATTATACACTGGCAATGTTCACACGCGGGATGTAGTGATCCAGGGCGCGTGCACACGTGGGCTGCACTACTGATAGGTCGTGTACCTATTGACAGATTGATATCTGTTGAGGATTGTTGCCTCATCTCAGTTGGTGTTGAGGGTGTAAGTTAAGTCTTGCATTATAGAGTAGGTGCTCTTACAGAGTTGTACTCTATTCAGTTGTTGCTGATAAACCCCAAGGATTGTAGTCCGTAATAAAAAGAAAATTTTACATACATCTTGTGTTCTTTTTGTTCATTGTGGTGATAACTTGTTGATGATACATTGTTGATATATGTTGCTGATATGTGCTCACATCTAACTGGTTATAAATGAAAGCAATGGGTAATGAATAAATGTTGAATGCTAATTGATGATTTTTTGTGCAAGAGGGAAGTTTTGGGAAAAAGAGCCCCACACACATTCACCCCCCCCTCTAAGTGTGGTAGGTGTGTCCAACAATTGGTATCAGAGAAGGCCTTCACTACAAGCCTTGACAAGCTTGAAGGAGATCGATAGACACACAAATGGATGATGAAGTTCCAATCCTTGATGAAGAAAACTATTCTACTTGGAGAATAGAGATGAAAGTGTATTTGAAGACAATGGGAGCAACTATTTGGAAGGAAACCATTGGTGGATATGTTCCATTGAAGAAAAAGTCAAAGTTTGCATCTCAAAGGGAAGGAGAGAAGAATGATGCATTGGATATCAAGACCATTCTTAGTGGACTCGCAAGCCCTATCAAAGAGAGAATGGGACAATGCACTTCAGTCAAGGATCTATGGCTAAATTTAGAGGAGACATATCAAAGGAAGGGAGAGAAAGAAGAAATTGAAGACCACTCCATCAAGATCATCAAAGGTAAAGAATCATCAAAAACTCTTGAATACATTATTTCTAAATGTAATTTTGAAAACATTTCAAGTGAAGATAAAGAATCAAGTGATGATAGCACAAAGGAAGATCTTGAAGATGAAGGCAAAGAATTATGTGCTGATGTTGGAAAAAATGAAGAAATTAAAGATACTTCAAATGAAGGTAAAGAACACTCAAAAACCCTTGATTGCAATGATGATGATGATTTTTTCTCTACAAGTGAAGAAGAAGATATAGAAATAGTTTGTGTAAAGCTTGATGTTATTTATCCCATGAAAAGAATAGAAGGAAATCTATTAAAACTTCAAAAGGAAATTGAAGAGGGTTTATATAGATATAGAAGTGATCATTATTATATAGACTATAAGTATCTTTCAGATAACACTAAGAAGTTTTTTAGGAGAAGTCTAAGGCACATCTTGAAGTTAAAAGAAATGATCAAGGAACAAGAAGAGAGAAATAAGACTCAATTAGAAGAAAAGGAATAAGAGATCACAAGACTAAAAGATGGAAAAGAAGATATGAATGTAGAAGATGAGATTAGCAAAAATTTTGAAACTATTGTCCATCTCAAGACCCAAATTGAAGAAGCCAAAAGAATAGAGGAACTATTGAAGATTCAAATAAATGAAAAGGAAGATTCATGTTGCAAATTAGAAGCTGAAATTGTTAACCTTAGAAAGAAGGTAGAGAAGTCAAACAAATTCTTGAATAGCTCATGAATCTTGGAAAGTCAAGGACCATCATGTGATAAATCAAGTCTTGGATACAAAGCATAAGATACACATGTTGAATCAAGCACCTCAAAGAAGCATGAGGTAAGTCCATCAAAGAAAGAAGATAATGTTGCAAAGAAACGATCTACACAAGGGAAAGGAAATTTCAAAAGTACAAAGAAAGGAAGACATCAAGAAGCCAGTGTCACGACACCAAAGCAAAGGTATGAAAGTATTTTTCATGGGCATTGTTATTCATGTAATGGATATGGTCACAAATCTTTTGAATGTAGATCTTATGAAAAGAGATATAATGGAAGATTGCATAACACCATGAGGTGTTGGAGATGTTATCAAGTAGGACACATTGCTGTTCATTGTAACACTATGATATGCTACAGCTATAGTGGATTTGGCCACAAATACCAGGAGTACTGGAACACAAGAATAAAGTTCATGATGAGGAATTCACATAGCATAGCTAGAAGAAGGAATGAAGTAAGAAAGGGAGATATCTGTGAAAATATGGATGCTCAGAGCTCAAGTTCTGAAGAGAGGGGTCATCTATAGAAGTGGGTTAAGAAGACAGAGAAACCAGATCAAAATGAAATACTGAAGGGAAGTAAAAAAATGTCATCTACTGAGAAACACACGGGTGACAGTGGTGACAGTCGCGTGCATATGCGTGCTGACCTTGAATAGGTCATGTACACATGTGCTATGTTGTGTAGCAGGCCACGTATATGTTGTAAAGCCTTGGAAAAAGGGCAATGCACATAGCTTGGAGTTTTATGTGATGGTATAACTCTATAATGAAGGGTCTGACATTGTTTATTGCAGGTTCTGACATTGTTTATTGCAGGTTTTGACATTGTTTGTTGCAGGTTTTCATGGTGAGATCATACAATGGTATAATAAAAATAAATATTGGGTGCATGGCACTAACCCAAGAGTATGGATTGATGCTGATCTATTGGGATTAATCATTTTGTGATGTTGTTGGTAGATGCACATGGTTGGCATATTGGTGGATGCACATGATTGGCATAATTGGTACATGCACATGTTGGCATATTGGTAGATGCACATGTTGTTATATGGTGGATACATTTCATGGATGATATCTTTTGGAACATTGTTGATGTACATGGTTGATGTACATGGGTGTTGTGCATGGTGGGAACATTTTGGTACATGATGAACTTGGTGGATATATTGTTCATGATTCTATATTTCATTGTTGACATATCTTTTGATGTATGGTATAACACAAGTTTGATGCATGAAAAGGTCTAAGGATCGCCATATGGAAGCATATTGTTCATCTTTCAGAGAAGAAAGGGGGAAACATCCTTTGCCATTGATGTCAAAGGGGGAGAGATAATCACATTGATGTGATTGATGTCTATTGATGGGAGAGATTGATGTGGAGAGATAATCACATTGACTATTGATGAAGAGAATGCCTTGTCTACATGTTGACATCAATAATTGGTAATTGGAGTTGACATCAATGTTGGTATTGCCATCAATGCCAAAGGGGGAGATTGTTGGATCATGTTGTCATTGATGCCAATGGTTTGATTATTTGGGAGATTGTTGGATCATGCATCATTGATGCAAATGGTTTGATTAATTGATGTCATTGATTGATGTCAAGTAATTGATTGATTAACAATGTATATGATGCCCTTGATGAGAATGATAGATGTCCAAGTGGAAACCAATTGATAAAGATTGATCATTGATATGATGCCCTTGATGAGAATAATAGATGTCCAAGTGAAATCCAATTGATAAAGATGGATCATTGATATGATTCCCTTGATGAGAATGATTGATGTCCAAGTGGAAACCAATTGATAAACATGGATCATTGATATGATGCATTGATGAAGATGGATCAATGGGTTGTCATTGATACATGATGCATAGTTGATATATATGATGCAGTGGTGAATTGATGCAAAGATGAATCATTATTGTCTTATCATGGTTGATAAGGTGCACAAATGGATGAACTCCAAAGTGGTCCCCTTATGGTGAAATCCCTCACGGGAAGATGCTTTACAGATTGAGTTATCCTAGAAGAACAGTTGGAGGACCCATTCTTGCATGTGGATTAATGAGATGAAGATCAATGAAGTTGTTGGTGAAACTATCCTATATGGATAGTGTTTGATATACCATTTCCGGTGGTATGTGGAATGTCACATAACTCCTCACGGTTTGACATTTATGGCTCTACGAAGTTGAAGGACCCCCATATGATGGCTTGAAGCCCCAAAAGGTCAAAGAAGTCAAAGTGCTTGAAAAGAAGAAATCATTATTTAAATGATAAAGTAAAGTGAAAAAATCAAGAAAGAATATTTAAATGATAAAATGAAGTGACAAAATCAAGAAGGAATATTTAAATGATAAAGTATTGGAGAACTTTCTATTCATGGAAAGTAGTTAACCCTAAAATAAGGAACATAGGTTAAGTGAGTGACCTAGAAATGAGTTAAGTAACATAAAAATGGGTTAAGTGACCTAGAAGATGAAAGTATAAATAAGAAGCTAGGATCTCTTGTAAAATACAGATTTGGTGAGAATCCTTTTTATGGATCAATGGAGAGCTTCTTGTGAATATATTTTGGAGTATTGATGGAGAGATTCTTGTGAGAGCATCTTATTGATGTGTATATCTTGAGCATGATTGAAGATCTATTCTGAGGAAGAGAGAGAGAGAGGAGGATCTCATGGATGCATCAAAGTTTCGGCAATGTCAGAGATCTTGACGCAAAATTCTCGTATTCACAAAAAACCCTATTTTCTGATGCCCATGCAGGTTGTTTGTGTATAGGGTGCATGTTCATGCGGGCTGGTTGTGTATAGGGTGAGTGTACACGTGGGATGACTGTGTACAGGGAGTGTGGAGTGGATAAAATCATGGAGATTTGTGTTTGAGCTGGTGCCAATCTCTTGGATGATGAGACAGGTTCTAGATCTGCATTCTATGACCTGAGATCTATCACTAAGTGATGCAGATGCACTCACACTATGTCCTCTCACAGGATCGCTCAATCACCTCATGCGAGATGAATTAGCTCTTTCGATACCCCGACTGGAATCTCGGTTGAAAACCCGATCCACAGGTCCTTATTTCATCCACACGGCTCTCTGCACTTAACCGTGATCTTCCCCGACTCAATTTTGGGTTTCAGAGTTTCTTCCTTTTTGATGTCGAGAGTTCCTGTCCTCTCGAACTTTCAAACTCTTATTAGCCGATGCGCTCCTTTCGGCCTTAGCCCCTCCTGGCTATGCCTTGGTCCATGTGACCGCTTTCCATAAGACCGCAGCCTTATATTCCTTCTCGGCGGGGTTTCAGACTTTCAAGTGCCGAAATGCACTTGTCCTCAGGATCCGCGATCCGCTGAATCCCGATATGCTCCAACTTCCACTAGTCCCCTGAGCTAGACCTTTGGGTCCATACGACCTTCCTCTATATGACCGCAGTCATACCACCTATCGGGACTTTGGGGTTTCAAATGCTAAAAATCATTTGCCCATGGAAATGTCGATTCCTCGAATCCTGATTCTCTGATATGATGACAGCTAGCCCCTTCATGGCACTTCCCTCCTTGTCAGGGTTTCAGACTTCGTGATTCCGAAATGAAAGGACTTCTTGTCCACGTAACCCACGATTTCTCGATTCCCTATTTCCCGATGTGATTCTCCTATTGGGACCTTTTCTGGAGGCCTCGATCACTGCCACGCGTCCCCTCAAGATGGACGGTCATGATCGCCTCTCACGATTTCATGAATTCAAATGTCCCAAACGTCTCATTTTCAGGACTCGTAAAATGCCAAACTCCGATGCCCCGATTCGAACTTCAATCGAGACTTCTTCTGATAATCCAGATCTCCGCCATGTGTCCCCAACTGATGGACGACCCTGATCCAATCTTGTTGTTTCGGGACTTGAAGTGTCTCAACTTACTCGACTTCGAGAAATCCGATATCCCGAGTGTCGATATCCTGATGTGACTTTAGCTAGGCCCACAACAAAAAACTCTCACCTTTTCGCTGCTCGTGAAGTTGAAGGACTTCCTCTTCCAACCTCCGATGCCCGAGTCCCAGATGTGGGCAATCTCGTGACACGCATCCGCTCCCAAACGAACGGTCCAGATCAAATCTTGTTGATTTGGGGTTCCTGGTGTCAAGTGACTCTCCTCACGTCCTCGATATCCCCGATATCACGAACGACGATATCCCGATAGTTGTCGAGACTTCTGCCTGGCGTGAGAAGGGTTAAACCTCGTGCACCTCCTGTCCGATCTGATGACTGATGGGATTTCTAAATGAGATCCAACGGCTCATGATCTCTCCCTTCTGTAGGCTTCTCCTGATCTTCTCCTAGACGTAGAAACCAATGGTCTGGATATTCTTCTCTAGCTGATCTGACGACAGCTGTGCTCCCCCCTGAGCTTGCACACTTTCTTCCCAGCCCTAGGAGAATTCACCAAAACTCAAAGGCCTCAACCTTTTTCCTCTTTCTCTGTGAGCTCCATGAATTCGAGTCCTCACCTGCACTCTTCGACGGTGTTGTTCTTCCTGAGATTTTACTCCTTTCGAATCCTCGAAGGATTCTTCAACTCCTGCGCCTCTGCAGAATATTTACGCACACACAGTGTTGTCCTTCAACTCCTGCGCCTCTGCAGAATCTTTACACACACACAATGCTGTCTCTCCTGAGCTTCTCAACACTCAGACCCCTAAGGGATTTTATCCTTCTTCCTTCTCCCTCAGATGGAGAATGTTTGGATGCCCCCAAGGCTATCCCTCTGCTCAAGAAACCTTCTTGTTGAGTCTACAGTGTGTTCAGCAACCCTGTGAAGATCCCTCAGTGGACTCTTCTTCTAATTTCAAGAACTCAAAGAGTTATCCTCTCTTCTGTGCCTGTCTGCACAATATCTCAAATGTCCTCCTGGCAGAGTGTCTTTTCCTTTCACTCGCTCAATGCCCACCTGACAGAGCTCTCAGAATCCTCAGTGATTCTGTTTCTTCTTGAACTTCCCAACAGAAGTATTTTGTTGTGCACTCCTTGCACCTGCTCAATGTCCACCTGGCAGAGCTTCACAGAATCCTCAGTCATTCTGATTCTTCTTTTTGAACTCACAACAAATTTCTTCTCAATGCACCATTGTGTGTATGGTCAATGCCCACTTGGCAGAGCTTCAGAGAACTCCTCAGGGCTTCTGTCGGCAACTGTGTCTCTCCTACACAGCCTTGCCTCCAAGTTGTTCAACAACCTTGAGGTATTTATCCTGAGTTGTTGACTCCAATTCCTGTGCCACAACACGTCTTCGTCTGAACTGCAGTATTCAGAAATGCATCCTCTGTGCACAACTATCAGAACCCGCAGTGTTCTGTCACACCCTCCTGGTGTGAAGCCTCAAAGACCTTCAACTGAAATCAAGAACTCTTGAAAATGCATACCTACAACATACATCTACAACATACAATGGAACACACACAGACATCCACATAACACATAAATACATGCAGGAAAAACTGTTCTTTTTGTATTAAATGGAAAATGCCTGTATTTACAAGGTGTTCATGAGCACGACCTGTAACAAGGTCTCGGCTCCTTCTTCTGCTCTCTACTCGCAGATTCTATCTATCTCTATACACACTAACTAACAAAGAGATACAATTGATCTTTTTACATGAGGAGTCTCTTCGAGCTCTTCCCTCCAATCTACCTACCTTATTCAATTACATTGAATGGGCTATCTAGTCCAGCATCTAGATCTAGATCTCAACCATACAAAACATTAAAGGCCTATCTTATCTACAGCCCGCGCAAAGGCACGGCTTCAGGGCTCAACAACCTAATCATTTAATTACATTGAATTCAGATTTCAAATGAGGCTGCACCTCTCTCTTCAACGCGTGATTTGAATTCGCTAACGCGGCTGTCTGGCTGGCTGGCTGATGTGAAGAGATGCTCCTGCATCATACTCCTCAGCTACAAAATCACGAGCTCCTTCTCATGAGCTTCCCATCTCTCAGCTTTGTAAATCCTCCTGGATCCCAAATCATTCTTTGGAGTTGTTCATCTGCTCCATCTTCCAGCTGTTGCTGCTGCTGCGCTGCTGCTTCTTCCTTTTTTCTCAGTTGCTCCTCGGATGGAAGTCTCTGCTGACCTCAACATCAGCCTTCTGATCTCCTCGATCGTTGCATCCAGCTACTCCAGTGGTTGTTCTTGATCCTGCAGTCTTCCCAGCTGCAAAATTTTTTGGCATATGGGCAGATCACTGTGATCTCCCATGCCTCCTTCTTCATCTTCATCTATGGCCTCAAGCTGCCACTCTGCTACAGACTTCAGCTCTACAGTCTCTTCCTAACTGAATTTCTGTTCAGTCACCTTCTCTGACAGCTGAACTTCTGTCAGTTCTCTTACTGGTTCTGGATTGTTCAGCCAATCCTCCAACATCTCTAGCTCCATCTCCCATGGAGTGATAAATCTGCCTGCTTTCTCTTTGGCTTCCTTTGCTGCTAGCTTCAGTGCTGCAGCTTCTTTCTTTTCAGCTCCTTGGATGAAATCATTGAGCTCTTCCTCAGAATGCTCATTCTCTTTTCCTTCTTGGGCAGCTTCAGATATCTGCTCCAATTCCTCTTTGACAGTCTCAATTGGATGTCCTTCTGTAGTTGCTACACCTGCAACACAGATTTTTGCCTCCTTCTGGGCAAGTGGTAGGAATATATGTATTCCCCCAATCATTAGAAGGTCCTTCAAATCCTCCTCTTCTATCAGCTACACATGTTGATCCAAACTCATCTCCGAGCTCATGTGCTCTGTCAGCTCCTCGGGCTGATCAAAACTCACCTGCTCACCCCTGCCCACCTAGCAATATGGGATGTCTCTGCTTCCCTCCTAGCAGTCCATGGAATCAACTAATTCCATCTCTATTTCCTTTCCCACCTGGAAAACTGGAAACCTTTCGCTGCCCTCCTGGTAGTCTGTGAGATCCCGCAGTGACCTCAATCCATTGCCCACCTGGCAATGTGAAATTCCTCGACTGTCCTCATGATAGTCTGTGAGATCCCACAACGATCTCATCTCTTTGCCCACTTGGAAATTTGGAATTTCTACTCCACCCTCTTGGCAGCTCTTGAGATCATCTTCATATGATCCTAATTCATTCTCCTCACCAAGAATGTCCCCAGTCTCTGGTTCACATATCTGAACCATTTCTTTAGGTTCGTCGAGGTTTTCAGCATACCTCAACCATCCTTTCAACAACCTACGCTGTCTTCTAGCCATCAACTCCTTGATTGGCCATTTTATCTTTGGCTTCTTCATGGGCCACTCATACACCCATCTCAGCTTGGCTTTTTGCTGCATTCGTAGTTCGAGATTTTCTATGTCGACCCTTATTTCAACGAGATCTCTTTATCCATTTATGCAAGATTTTCTGCTTTACTCTTCCTCCCAGCATGCCTATGGCCTTCAGTAACCATGGTGTTGTCTCTGTCCTCTTTCCTAGAAAACTTGTTGCTGTCACTTCGCACTAAGAGTGTTACTAGCTTCATCCTCCTACAGTCTCCCTGACTGCCTTCCTGATTGTTGTCTACCTACAAACAATCGTCACAGAGTATCCAGTTCTCTGTCTTCTTTATCTTCTCGCTTCACCTGAAATCTATAGATGAAATCCCACTCTGATACCACTTGACGCAGTATCAGAGTGCTCCTTACCTCTTATGCCTCCCTTGCCTGAAATATACAGACAAGAATCAAGCTTTGATACCAAATTGATGCACACTCACTCACACTACGTCCGCTCACAGGATCGCTCAATCACCTCATGTGAGCCGAATTAGCTCTTTCGATTCCCCGACTGGAATCTCGGTTGAAACACCGATCCACAGGTCCTTATTTCATCCACACGACTCTCTGCACTTAACCGTGATCTTCCCCAACTCAGTTTTGGGTTTTAGAGTTTCTTCCTTTCTGATGTCGAGAGTTCCTGTCCTCTCAAGATTCCAAACTCCGATTAGCCAATGCACTCCTTTCGGCCTTAGCCCCTCCTGGCTATGCCCTGGTCCATGTGACCACTTTCCATAAGACTGCAGCCTTATATTCCTTCTCACTGGGCTTTCAGACTTTCAAGTGCCGAAATGCACTTGTCCTCAGGATCCACGATCTGCCGAATCCCGATATGCTCCAACTTCTGCTAGTCCCCTGAGATAGAACTTTGGGTCCATACAACCTTCCTCTATATGACCGCAGTCATACCACCTATCGGGACTTCGGGGTTTCAAATGCTAAAAAGAATTTTCCCACGGGACTGCCGATTCCTCGAATCCCGATTCTCCGATATGCTGACAGCTGGCCCCTCGATTGCACTTCCCTCCTTATCAGCGTTTTGGACTTCACGATTTCAAAATGCAAGGACTTCTTGTCCACGGAACCCACGATTTCCCAATGTGATTCTTCTATCGGGACCTTTTCTAGAGGCCTCGATCACTGCCACGCGTCCCCTCAAGATGGACGATCATGATCGCCTCTCGCGATTTCACGACTTCAAATGTCCCGAGCATCTCATCTTCAGGACTCGCGAAATGCTGAACTTCGATGCTCCGATTCGAAATTCTATCGGGACTTCTTCCAATAATATGGATCTCCGCCACGTGTCCCCAACTGATGGATGGCCCCAATCTAATCTCGTTGTTTCGAGACTTGAAGTGTCTTGACTTACTCGACTTCAAGAACTGAGATATCCCGAGTGTCGATATCCCAATGTGATGTCAGATAGGCCCACAACACAGAGCTCTCACCTTTTCTCCACTCGTGAAGTCAAAAGACTTCCTCTTCCAACCTCCGATGCCTGAGTCGCAGATGTGGGCAATCGCGTGACACGCGTCCGCTCCTAAACGAACGGTCCAAATCAAATCTCGTTGATTCGGGGTTCCTAGTGTCAAGTGACTCTCCTCACCTCCTCGATATCCCCGATATCACGAACGTCGATATCCCGATACCTATCGGGACTTCTGCCTAGCCTGAGAAGGGTTAAACCCCATGCACCTCCTATCCGATCTGATGGCTGACGGGATTTCTGAATGAGATCCAACAAATCACGATCTCTCCCTTCTATAGGCTTCTCCTGAGCTTCTCCTGGATGTAGAAACCAATGATATGGATCTTCTTCTCCAGCCGATCTAACGGTGGTTGTGCTCCCTCCTGAGCTTGCACACTTTCTTCCCAGCCCTGGGAGAATTCACCAAAACTCAAAGGCCTCAACCTTTGTCATCTTTCTCTACGAGCTCCACGAATTCGAGTCCTCGCCTGCGCTCTTCGACGACGTTGTTCTTCTTGAGCTTTTACTCCTTTCAAATCCTCGAAGGATTCTTCAACTCCTGCACCTCTACAGAATCTTTACACACACACAATGCTATCCTTCAACTCATGCACCTCTGCAGAATCTTTACGTACACACAATGTTGTCTCTCCTGAGCTTCTCAATACTCAGACCCCTAAGGGATTTTAGCCTTCTTCCTTCTCCCTCAGATGGAGAATTTTTGGATGCCCTCCAGGCTATCCCTCTGCTCAAGCAGCCTTCTTGTTGAGTCTACAGGGTGTTCAACAACCCTGTGAAGATCCCTCAGTGGTCTCTTCTTCTAATTTTCAGAACTCAAAGAGTTCTCCTCTCTTCTGTTCCTGTCTGCACAATATCTCAAATTCCCTACTGGCAGAGTGTCTTTTCCTTTCATTCGCTCAATGCCCACCTGACAGAGCTCTCAGAATCCTCAGTGATTCTGTTTCTTCTTGAACTTCCCAACAAAAGTCTTCCGTTATGCACTCCTTGTACCTTCTCAATGCCCACATGGCAGAGCTTCATATAATCCTCAGTGATTCTGATTCTTCTTTCTGAACTCACACCAGAGTTCTTCTCAATGTACCACTGTGCGTATGCTCAATGCCAACATGGCAGAGCTTCACAGAACTCCTCAGAGCTTCTGTCTGCAACTGTGTCTCTCCTACATAGCCTTGCCTCCAAGGTGTTCAACAACCTTGAGGTCTTTCTCCTGAGTTTTTGACTCCAGTTCCTGTGCGGCAACACGTCTTTGTCTGAACCACAGTATTCCAAAATGCATCCTCTGTGCACGGCTATCAGAACCCGCAGCATTCTGTCACACCCTCCTGGTGTGAAGTCTCAAAGACCTTCAACTGAAATAAAAAACTCCTGCAAATTCACACCTACAACATACATCTACAACATACAATGGAACACACATAGACATCCACATAACACAGAAATACATGCAGGAAAAACTGTTGTTTTTGTATTAAATGGAAAATGCCTGTATTTACAAGGTGTTCTTGAGCATGGCCTGTAACAAGGTCTCAGCTCCTTCTTCTACTCTCTACTCGCAGATTCTCTCCATCTCTATACACCCTAACTAACAAAGAGATACAATTGATATTTTTACATGAGGAGGCTCTTCGAGCTCTTCCCTCCAATCTACCTACCTTATTCAATTACATTGAATGGGTTGTTTATCCTAGCATATGGATCTAGATCTTAGCCATACAAAACATTAAAGGCCTATCTTATCTATAGCCTGCGCAAAGGCACGGCTTCATGGCTCAATAGCCTAAGCATTTAATTACATTGAATTCAGATTTCAAATGAGGCTACGCTTCTCTCTTCAACGCGCGATTTCAATTCACTAACTCTTGACGGGCGAAACAGTCCATCCGTCAACTGGGAGAGTGGAACCGGTCCAGGGTTGTCTAAATAACCCAAGCCGTTTGGAATGGACCACCCTGACTAGTTTAACAGCTCCGTTGGACGCTCTAAGGTCTCCTAAGAAAACCAAAGAGAGAATTGATCTGAGTTAAGTAATCTAAACTAAGGAAACTAGAAACTAATAAAAATCAACTAAAACAAACTAACTAACTAAATAAAAGAAATCAAACTAAAATAGAGGAAACTAGAAACTAATAAAACAAATAAAGAAACTAATATACTAAAATATAAACTATACAAACTATTCTATCTACAAACTACAAATTATTCTAATAATAACTCAAATCAACTATCTAATTATCAATTGAATTACAGTCTATTCACAAATATACATTACATACAATCTACAGATTTGGATAAAACCCGTGAAACTAATTTGCTTGCTGTCCCAAGACAACGAAGATAACTCTTTTTTGATTTTATAATTTATGAATAAGAAAGTAAACTAACTGAAATTAAAATAAATCAAAATTATATCTATATTAAACTACTTAATAAAAGCAGTAAACTAAATACTAATTGACCTG
>ML790339.1:536921-557297 GCA_009831015.1 Picea engelmannii | reverse complement strand
TCTTCCTCACAAGTCTCAAGTGAAGAATGAGTCTCCAAATGCACTTTTCCCTCCTTTTGACCTCCTCATGCCAACCCTAAAAGATCAATGGCCTAGATTAGATCTAGCCATGTCTAATCAATGGGTGAGATCAACTCAAATAATCTCACTAAGGAAACCCACTTTCCTTAGTTGCTTTATGTCTATTAATTCACCAACATTGTGAATTAATTGTCACTTTATAACTTAAGTGACATATTTCACTTTTGACTTAAAACTCCTAAGTCAAAGTGAAATTAGAATCATAAAGTAAAGTATGAGGGTAATAGTCTTCCCCCTTTGTGCTTAGAGACTCATAAGCACATGGGGACCACTTTCCAAGGTATCCAAATCTCAACACATATCTTGCACCATCACTGCCAACCTCTGAAATTCATCAATATATGCCTCAGCCGTACCTGTTTGCTTGAGTTGGGTGAGCTCCCATAAATGTAGCTCAGGATCTTCTTGATCAAATCTATCAATGAGCCTCTGAGTGGATTCTGCATATGACACAATTTGATTGTGGCCGAGTGTGGTGAGTCCATGATACCACCAGTCATGAGCCTTTCCATCCAAGTACATAGTGGCAAACTTGATGGCCTCCATTTCCCTCATGGGGTTGAGCTTAAAGTAGGTATCCAGCTTTTGCACCCAAGATTGTGATGTCATCTTGGCTGTACCATCAAAGTATGGAATCTCTATCTTCCCTGCTCTTCGTTCAAACTCAAAAGTTCAGTGATCCGGGATTATTTCTTGTTCATCATCTGCAGGTTCTCGTCAACCTTCTTCAAGGTTTCATAAATTTCGGCCTGTCCCCTTCTGCTGGTTTCCTGGTACTCACCTAAGTGATGGACCAAGGTGCTTTCCGTGCGGTTTATGGTTTGCTGGAACTTGTCAAATTCGACTGCTAGGAAAGCCAAGCCTTGAGGCTCACGGTCATCGCCTAACCCTTCCATTTCAGCCTCTGTTTCACTGCTGGGTTTCTTCCTCCGCCCCATAAAGATTCCACTGTACCTCTGCATGCACTGATCCCTCCACAGGTTTGGAGGATCGAAGCTCTAATACCACTGTAATGATCCCAAGCCAAATTTTTCACTTGGAATCCCTAACTACCACTGTTTTGTTAATGTATAGGTGTTTATTGAGTTATCCAGTTATTAAGTGCATTCATAAAAGATTTATCCAACACATGAAGATCACAATACATTCAAGATATAGAAGCACAAGCAAGATCTGACCTTTTATTATGAGCAATATGGAACCAATACAATAGATAGTCGATCTGGAATAATCCTCAAATGGCCGGATAGACAATAGATATGAGCTGCTACAAAATGCTCTACCGATACAAAATAAGCCTCCGAAGGCTGAATAAGAAATGAAGATCAATATAAGCAGATTTGACTGCCAAACCCTCCAGCTGAAGAATGCCACGCTCCAATAGAAGATTGAAACCCTCAATAAATCGATTCCACTGAAGGAAGACTCCAAATGAGTCCAAACTCGGCAAGATGATAGATCAGGATGATGGGATCACCCTCCTGAAATCTCAAGCTGAACGCCCAAGGCAAACTCCTCCAAATTCTGAATCTTCTGTTGAAGTTGCACCCTCCTTGATGCCTGAAACCCTAGGTGATTCGACCCTGATGAGAAAAGCCTCCAAATGCCCTGGAACTCCCCAGGAATGTAGATCGGGCTATGAGAACCCTGTAGGAGAAGTTTCAGACTCAAATTCCAAGTGTAGCCTTCTAGATCTGAGATTTACTGAATCATAGGACGTCCCCTTTGCCTCCAAGACGTCCCACTCAGAAGCTAAATATCTGATGGTGATAACTCTCCAGAAAAACCTTCAAAATGACGGTAGTGCCCCTGCAAATAAAACCCAAGTGTCGGAATGGCCACAGGCTCTCTTGATAAGATGGATTGAACCCTTCTCTAGATGATGGTGTGCCCTTGCTGAAAACACAAGAACAATACGACCCTGCTACCTTCTGAAGCGCTAGATGGAAATATGCTGAGAGTAGAATGGTGTGGAGGAATCTTTCATCCCCGAGACCAAGCTATGGAACAAGGTGAGTGGGTATTTCACCATTGAGTTGCTCACAAGGGTTTGTACAGCAAAACCCCCAAACTGAATGCTCAAGAGCAATAGCAAACAATATACCAAATCCAGAATGCCTAATAGGTGCGCCCCAGCCTCTTATACTTTTTCCTTCTAATTCTYTGTTGAGTTARGTTAACTCCCAGGGTTAACTTCTATTCTTCTGTTGAGTTATCTTTTACTCCTTTTATCCTTTCTCTTTTTCAAGTCAACTTAAAAATATAACTTTAGTCTAGTTGACCTTCCCCCTCAGTGTGAGACTATGACCTAGTGGGGGTGCCCAGGCCACTGAGTCTCCTCATCACCTCTCTATCAAGAGGTGGGGGACATTACAAGAAACCCCTAGAGTATCAGATCTGTGAGACAGAACACTAGATCAACAATAGATATCCATATCGCTAGATCAGGGATATTTCAGTGGTATCATAGCTTTAGTCCTACCAACCTGTGACTAAAGACAATGAGTGCAGCAGAAAACCCAGATGGTCGTGAGCACGTAGGTGACGAATATGTCACTTACAACAGGCGCACGGAAAGAAGGCCTAGGCCTGACTTTCCCCCTTTCCCTCCCAGCTCAGAGGAAGGGGCACACAAAGAAGCAAAGAGAAGAGCAGAGTGTGAGGCTGAGCGCGAGGCAGAGAGGTAATAGGAGACAGATATGAGTGACCAGAGGGCAGTGGTAAGGCCCCTATGGAACCAGAGGCAACCTTCATGCAGGTTATCAACGATATGTTAGCTAGTCAGCAGACCATGTCTCAGTCCTTGGCACAGGGGGCTGATAGATTGGCTATGGTGGGCACCCCGAGCACACAAGCCCCACATGCAGCATAGGGGAACTCAGGGGCAGGCAGTAGACCACATTGACCCACTCACACATACACCTCTGCGAGTAGGATTCCCCGACCTTTGTTTCCCAGTTTCCAGAGGGCACCCCCAGTAGCAACACAATTGTCGATAACACAAAGGTCGCCCACTCATGCAGAGGACATTGTAGAGTATCCCAGGGAGTATGCAGCATTGGGCCATGACTTCCATCAGGACATGACCCTAGTCGAGTGTTGTGGACTCAGACTCAAGAACCGACCCAGAGAGCCACAGAGAGGAGGGCCGCAGCAGCAACAAGGGCATAACATTGATTTCATCTAGAAAGTTGGTAAACTCACCATACCTTCTTTCGACGGATCGTCCAAATGCACCGTCAGAGCTTGCATACAGAAACTAGACACATACTACAAGCTCAACCAGATGACCGAGACAGAGGCCATAAGTTTCACTACCTTACACTTGGAGGGTGAGGCACACAAGTGGTGGTATCATGGATTGGTGACATTGGGCCACAGTCACATCACCTCCTACAGGGAGTTCACAGAGAGACTCATGGACAGATTTGACAGGAGGGATCCAGAGATCTAGCCCAGTTGAGACAAACTGGCACAACATAGGCATTCATCTCAGAGTTTCAGCGGGTAGCAATGGCAGTGACAGATATATCCAAGCCTTGACTGATCATGTTATTCACAGAAGGGCTCACAGAACCCTTGAGAGGATGGGTGAAGGCATACTGGCCTCACACCTTGCAGGATGCCATCCTATGCACTAGAGATTTGGTGGACTCAGTGCCAAAAACTAAACACTTTTCCAAACCCTTTGTACCACAGAAGGATCGAGACCGAAAGCCATTCCAGAGAGAATGGAAGGACAAGGAGAAGCTGGATGGTGAGATGAGGCAAGAGCTTATGAGGAAGAAGCTTTGTTTCAATTGGAGAGATCCTTGGGTCCCAGGCCACAGCTGCATGGGCAAGGGAGAGATTCACTATATTGAGGTGGCAACCGACAGTGTGGACAATGAGGAGGAGTCAGAGCAGGCGGAGGAGCAGCCTCCCTGTAGACCACCGACACCGACAGGAGCCCACCCACCGGTAGTTCTCCAGCCTCCTGAGTAGTCTAGCGGATGAAAACCAACAAATGGAGGAGTCATAGAGACCCTTTCTGGTGTTCCCAGGTACGACACCCTCCGGATCAAAGGGACTATTCAGGGGCAACGGGCAATCGCCCTAATAGATGGTGGGGCCACCCACAACTTCATCGACGCTTCATTGGTATCGAGATGGGCCCTTCAGACAGAGGAGTTTGAGGGACTTGATGTCGCAGTAGCAGATGGCCATATAGTGGAGTGTCTAGACAGAGTTTCGGACTTGAAGATCAAGTTGGGCAACTACACCGTGAGAGATGCAATTTATGTGGTTGACCTATTAGACACAAATGTGTTTTTGGGAGTCCAGTGGTTGATCACTTTGGGTAAAATCACCAACTACCAGACCTTGGAGATGGGATTCAGAGACAGTGACGGGAAGAGGGTTTTCCTGAGGGGCATGTCGACAGGAACACCCTGAATAGTCTCAGCCAAGAGGATGGAGAGGATCTTCAGGCATGGGGAGGCAACATTTGCCGCAAAGTGCTTGATCACTACGCGGAAGGATTCCGAGGGTCGACAGCAGTATCAGACAAAGATCAAGAACTTGTTGGGACGACATCAACAGGTTTTTTGTTCGATTCCACCAGGGAGACAGTTGGACAGGGGATTTGAGCATACCATTGAGTTGGAGGAGGGTCCCAGGCCATAGGTGCATGGGCAAGGGAGAGATTCACTATATTGAGGTGGCAACAGACAATGTGGACAGTGAGGAGGAGTAGAGGAGGAGTCAAAGCAGGCGGAGGAGCAGCCTCCCTGTAGACCACTGACAGTGGCAGGAGCCCACCCACTGGTAGTTCCACAGCCTCCTGAGTAGACTAGCAGACGAAAACCAACAAAGGGAGGAGTCATAGCGACCCTTTCTAGTGTTCCCAGGTACGACACCCTCTGGATTAGAGGGACTATTCAGGGGCAACAGGCAATCGCCCTGATAGATGGTGGGGCCACCCACAACTTCATCGACGCTTCATTGGTATTGAGATGGGCCCTTCAGACATAGGAGTTTGAGGGATTTGATGTCGCAGTAGAAGATGGACATACAATGGAGTGTCTAGACAGAGTTACGGACTTGGAGATCAAGTTGGGCAACTACACTGTGAGAGATACATTTTATGTGGTTGACCTATCAGACACATATGTGGTTTTGGGAGTCCAGTGGTTGATCACTTTGGGTAAAATCACCACCAACTGCTAGACCTTGGAGATGGGATTCAAAGACAGTGACGGGAAGAGGGTTGTCCTGAGGAGCATGTCGACAGGAGCACCCCAAACAATCTCAACCAAGATGATGGAGAGGATCTTCAAGCATGGGGAGGCAACATTTGCCGCAAAGTGCTTGATCACTACGCGAAAGGATTCTGAGGGTCGACAACAGTATCAGACAGAGATCAGGAACTTGTTGGGACGACATCAACGGATTTTTGGTTCTATTCCACCAGGGAGACCACCGAACAAGGGATTCGAGCATACCATTGAGTTGGAGGAGGGGGCCAAAACCCATGATCACCCCCCCCTATCGTCATCCTAAGAGGTTCAAGGATGAGATAGAAAAGGCAATCAAGGAATTGTTGGCAATGGGACACATCAGACCTAGTAACAATCCATTTGCCTCTTCAGTTGTTTTAGTCTTGAAGAAGGATGGAACCATGAGGATGTGCATCGATTACCGGGCCTTGAATAAGAAAACCATCAAGAACCGGTATCCTATCCTCACATTGACGAGTTGATGGATGAGCTGCATGGGGCAATTTTCTTCTCAAAGATTGATCTATGCTTTGGATATCATTAGATCAGCATCAGAGAGCAAGACATAGAGAAGATGACATTTCGATGCCATTTTGGCCATTTCGAGTTCCTGGTTATGCCATTCAGGCTAACCAATGCACCAACTACATTCCAATCTTGCATGAACCACATATTCAGGGGGCAGTTGAGGAAATCAGTTTTGGTTTTCTTCGATGACATTTTGGTCTATAGCAAGACATGGCAGGAGCATATGGGGCACTTGGAGGAGGTGTTGAGCATCATGGAGGCATAGTCACTATACGCCAAGGAGTGCACGTGTGATTTCGGGATGACAAAGTTGCTTTACTTGGGCCATATCATTAGTGCATAGGGTGTTCAGGTACATCAGGAGAAGATCAGGGCCATTTTGGATTGGCCAATACCCAGGAGTTTGACAGAGTTAAAGAGCTTCTTTGGACTGTGCAGTTATTACAAGAGGTTTGTCAGGGGTTTTTTGCAGTTAGGAGCACCACTCACAGATTTGACCAAGAAGGGTGCCTTTCAGTGGACAGAGGAATCACAACGAACATTTGAGAAGATGAAGGAGGTTATGAGCACATGCCCTGTTCTAGCCCTTCCGGACTTCTCCCAACCGTTCGTCTTGGAGTGCGATGCATCAGGGGTGGGGATTGGAGCAGTGTTGATGCAGGGAGTCCATCCCATTGTGTTTGAGAGCAGGAAGCTCAACGAGTTGGAACGACTCTACTCTATTTACGACAAGGAAATGCTATCAATCATGCACGCCTTAGTCAAATTTAGGCAGTATTTGGTGGGTAGAAGATTTGTAGTGAAGATTGATCACAACAGTCTCAAGTATTTCCTGGATTAGAAAGACCTCAGTGAGAGACAACAAAAGTGGGTCTCGAAGATCCAAGCCTTTGACTTTGACATTGAGTATGTCAAGGGAAAAAGGAACGTCGTGGCAAATGCCTTGTCTAGGAGGCCACCAGGGTGTTCGATGATGGACATTTGCACAGATTGGAAAACACATTTGTTGGTGGAATATTCCAAAAACAAATTTGCTTGTGAGGTGATGGATGGGCAGGTGGTTGATGATAGATACCGGGGACTAGATGACATCATTTTCTACAAGGACCAGATCTACTTGGTTCCAGAATCTACCTTAAAGGGGAAGATTTAGAAGGTGTGTCATGATTCGTTTGCAACAGGGCACCAGGGGTACTTCAAAACTTACAGGCAAATCAGGGAGAGATTCTCGTGGAAGGGTCTCAAGGATGATGTACAGAAGCACATCTGGGAGTGCACGACTTGTCAGCAGAACAAGTTAGAGCAGACACACACAACAAGGTTACTTCAACCTCTACCCATTCCAGAGTAGAATTGGGAGAACATTTCTATGGATTTCGTTACAAGCCTCCCTCAAGTGCAAGGCAGGGACTGTATATTTGTGGTGGTCGACAGAATGACCAAATTTGCACATTTCTTTTCCATACCCACGGACTACAAGGCCATATAGGTAGCAAAGTTGTTTTTCAAAGAGGTTTTCAGATTGCATGGCCTACCCAAGCAGATAGTCAGTGATAGGGATGGTCGCTTCATCAACGCATTTTGGCAGGAGCTTTTTCGGTTGACATGCACATAGCTAGCCACGAGTACTAGCTACCACCCACATACAGATGGACAGACAAAGATTGTCAACAAATGGGTGGAGGGGTATCTGAGGAACTATGTGGGAGGACAACAACGCACATGGGTGAGGTGGTTGCACATGGGTGAGTACTGTTACAACACGACTCACCATATGTCTATCAGGATGTCACCATTTAGAGCATTGTATGGATACGATGCACCCACTTTTGTGGAGACTATATTTGGGGATAGAAGGGTCCCGGGGGCCAAAGATTGGGTGGAGGAGAGCCAAAGGATTCTGTAGGTAGTGAAGGAAAAATTACAGGCAACACAGAACCAACAAATGATCTATGCAGACAGGCAGAGGGTCAAGCGCAATTTCGAGGTTGGGGACTTGGTTTTTTTGTGGTTACGGCCATACCGACAGTCCTCCTTAAAGAGGAGCGGAGCAAAGAAACTGAAGCCGAAATTTTATGGGCCATACAGAGTCATCAGGAGGGTAGGCGAGGTGGCATACAAGCTAGAGCTACCAGAGGGTAAAAGATTCATAACGTCTTTCACGTTTCTTGCCTTAAAAAGGTAGTGGGACAACAGATCAACACTTCAGAGGAGTTGCCACCCTTAGATGAGGACCATTTGGAGTTAGTGCCAGAGGAGGTGCTCGATCAGAGAGAGCGTAGGTTGAGGAACAGGATCATCAGGAAGTGCTTGGTTAGATGGAGGGGACTTCCAGTGGAGGATGCCACATGGGAGGGGGAGCATATTTTGCAGCACCCAGGATCGATGTTGCTTGAGGACAAGCAATCTTGGGAAGGGAGGACTGTGATGTCCCGTTCCCAAGAGTAGGTTAGCAGGGAGTGTCTTAATTGTCTATTTGTTCCCATAGACTATAGTCAAGCACAAACAAGGAACGAGAGGAGAAATAAGGGAGAATTGATGGCTAAACGATGAATTAAGCCAAAAAACATAGGAAAAGTCACTTAAGCCTAAGTCAACGGAGAAATAGAACGAAAAGGTGTTAAGGGGGGAATTAATTAATTAATTACTGAACTTAGGAGGAAAAGCGCCTAGCTTAAGTGAGGTCAATGGTGAATTAGATCGGGAAGAGTATAAAGGGAGGAATGCGACCTAATCCTCATTATGCTATGTTATGATTTGATGTTGAGAGTTCCCAGAGGAGGAGGAGATTCAACTTCCACTGTTTTGTGGATTTCTGGAGGAAACCACCACAATTGATCGGTTTCGGTGTTGAGAGACACACCCTAGCCCATCGGAGATACCATCCAGGTATTTCACCGTGCGATTCAGGAGTATCCAGTTTGCAGTGTTGCACAGCTCAGCCAGTGAGGGCGCAAGGTCAGATAGAGGGTTTGTGTAGCTGCACGAGATCAGAGCTCGGATTGTAGATTCCTTCCGACCCATTTGAGATCCAGCCAGGGCGCATAGATTGAGCCACCTGCCATCAGATTCTGACGGTGGAATCCTTCAGAGCGCAACATTCAGCCATCCAGGGCACAACTCTTGTGGAAGGGTAGTTGGGGTTATAGACGGAGCATCATAGCATATCTGGAGAAACCCTTCCCACCCAGTTCCGCATTTGCCAGGGCGAACATTTTTAGTCATATAGCAGCCGATTCCGTTGTGGAATCATTTGGGCGCATCTAGAGAGCCCAAGGGGTGCGTAGACCCCTAGGGGATGAGATCTGGAGCTTCAGAGGACAGATCTTCCATCCAACAGTCACCAGGATCAGTCTAGAGGCTAGGGCGCTTCTATTGAGACAGTTTCCAGCTCATTTCGACGGTTATAGCCTTCCAGACAAGTTTTCTAGTTTGTAGCGGTTACCGTGCTTCTCCGGAACCACCGATTTTGTCGATCTATCCGTGCATGCATCAGATCAGCCTTCATCTTCTGGTCACGGGTATTTTATGTTATTTTTTTGTATTCCAGTGACGATCCATGAGATCTAACTGATGACTATTTTCTATATTTCTAGTATTTCATTGTATTTGCCTGCTTAAATCTCATAATACATATTATTGGGCGGTTGTTGTTCCTTATTTCCGCATGCATCATATATATACTGTTTAAACCATAATGTATAACATGCACATGCGACAATCACAAAACATCTCAAGCACATAACTAAAACACATCCAGAAACCCCCAGAGTATTAGATCTGAAGATAAAACGCATCTAGAAACCCCCAGAGTATCAGATTTGAAGATAAAACACATCCAAAAACCCCTAGAGTATCAGATCTGTGAGACAAAACACTAGATCGGCAGTAGATATCCAGATCAGCTGGATTAGGGATATTTCATGTACACGTAGCTTGAGAGAATGTTACAATGAAGTGTGAGAGACTGATCCACAATGGGGATCTACTTTCTTATTTATACAAGACCTAACACAACAATAGGTGTGTCTATTGGCACAATAGGGCCTACTTCTATAACTCAATGATTTAATTAATCTTTACACAAATATTAATTATCTTTACATGGTGGGGCCGACTTGTACCCTTTACACAATTAGGGTTAGACAATAAATCTTACTCTTAGACAATATAGCAAGGGATCCACACATCCTCTAGTGCTCAGCCACTAGGGACACGTCCACCTGTGCTCAGCCACAAGGACGTCACTCTCAACAGATCAACTCAACTAAGTCCATAGGAGTACCGTCTGGAGAGCCATCTCAAGTCTACTCAACTAAGTCCATAGGAGTCTGACATGAGACCATCTCAAGTCGTCTCAACTCAGTCCAAAGGAGCACGATAAGAGACCACACGTCATCTCAACTCAGTCCAGAGGAGTATGACACACCCATCACATGGGCTCTCTCACAAATCGTCTCAACTCAGTCCAGAGGAGAACGACCTGGAGAATGTCTCATGAAGCTGCAATCAACAACAGTTTAGCACCTACAAGATAGACTCATGTTCCCAAGGTTTTGTCGAACTGGTGAAGGCTATGTGCTTTCATCAGATTGGTAGGAGTTCAAATCTTATGGGCCATCTAACTATATTGATGGCTTTTGACGTAACAGAAATGCCTATTTTGTATTTTTGGTATGCAGACATACTACCTCAACTCCTTATCTTGAGCATTTACAAATATTGCTAGATGATTGGTATTTAAACCCTTTTTTTATATCCATCTACTACACTTGCCACAGAGTTCAGTTATTTTTCCTATCTATGAGATCTTCCTTAACCAATGTAATTTTTATTATTGCTTGCATAAAAGATTTCTGGAATTTTCAGTAATGACAAGTTTGTTTTATGCAGAGGCGACGTCATTTTCATCAGTTGACATGGAAGATGCAGATCTTGAGGAGGAATTTGCTAGGCTTGAGAGAGAACTAGAGGATGGACATATACCAGTTCAGATCCTTAATTTACAGGAAAATTTGGCTGCTTTTGATGCTGTAAAAGACACTCAATCCCAAGAAGCAGCAGAATCTTTGTGCCAGAATTTATCAAAGCTGGAGCTTGAACCTGCTTAGGACATCAACCTCAGCGTGGTAATTGGATAGTATCCCGTGAGAGCTTCTGAACATATGATTTTAATGATTTGGAGATTCAATTTTCCTTAGAGGAAGGCACTCTTCTCAGATTCAATAGTTACAAATATTTGTTGTAATGTATGGTCATTGGTTTTTGCAAATGTTACTGTAATCATATTTTAATGAGATAAATGGTGTGCTCTTTGACATTTTCATTTTGTACAATTCAAGCAGATAATGTATGGTGATTTTTTGTATGTTGTTTCTGGATATCAGTGTAAAACAGATAACTGTTGTTAAAGAGGGTCTTTCAGATGTGGACAAATTCACAGGTTCTTGATTGGTCACATGACAATTCTCGTACAATCACTTTCCATCCTTCTCAAACACCACAAAACCATAAATGAGAGATGAAATAATCTTGCTGTAGTCTAAATGTGCTATGCATTGGCTTTTCTCCGGCAACTCAAAATAATGGGAAGGGAAACCGGTATTTTTGACTTGAAATCTGGCAAGATTCACTTTGGATTGATGGAATTGCAGTTATCAGAGGTTAACATTCCACAATCTAGCTGTGGTAGGGGTATTCTAGGGTGCTGAATCCATTTCTACATTAAAAACACCGATTTATTCGATCCAAAATCGCAATTTTGGCAAAGATTCCTGACAAGATGCTGATGATAGCAGACTGGAAGACAAGGACTTTAAGGCTTCGCAGTCTTTTGATCATGAATCTTAGAGTAATTTGTACTAAAGTAATTTTAGATATTTTCTCAATTAAAGATATGTTGAAGGGTGTTTTTATAACATAACCATCTGATTGCAATATATCTATTGAGCATTCAAAGATGCATGATATTTTGGAGGATTGTTCCGGTGAGGTTGTAAATGCCATTCTTTAACTCCTATCTACTCACATTGCTTCTTGTTTGTTATCTTTAAACATGGAGACCTCAAATTTTCCTCTTTTTCCATAAGAAATGGATGATCATAATGATATTCGAGGCTTCTAAGATTCTGAAAGGCCACTATCAAGGGTTATATCAGCAAAACAGTTGTAGGTAAATTGGAGCAGAACTAACTATGATTAAAGAGCCTATCTTGAGCAAGTTAGGTATATATGTTGGAGTACTAACACTCTACTAATACTAATATTGTAAGTCATATAATAAAGCATGATAAAGTTTAATAAAGGTCTGATTAATTTATGGGAGAGTTTGGTAAAGCAACTATAAAAACATATAATGAAAATATATGGACTTCTATTAATGATTTTTTTTTTAACTTCTCTTGTATCGATTATGTGCATTCTTAAAATTTCAACATGATATCAAAGCAGAGTTGTCTGAAGGTAGTGAAAATGCTAATAAAGGCTCATAAATATCAAGGATGATTCTAGTATTTAATGAGATAGAAAATGTGCTAGGATCAAGGCAAGAGGCAAGAATCTTACATATATGTAAAAGGCAAGAGACAAAAACATTGTAACGAATAATAATATATTAATAATAAAATAACTAAGGATTGAAACTCTTCACGCTCATGACTCCTAAATATGTATAATACTTTGGACATTACACATCGTGATAATTTCCTAATAGCACAACTATGCTTATTATAGTGGTATTTGAGCTATCATGGATGAATTTTGTGGGAAGGTTGATTCATGGGCTTGCTACCATAAGAGTTAACGGCCACCTTTCGAGAGAGATACATTCATGGTGGGTCTATCAAATATTTAGCATATGCCAAAATTGGTGGGAGGGCCATCTAGATTGTGCAATTCGTGAACTTTCGTGAGGTTAGATACCAATCTT
Organism: Picea engelmannii; assembly: GCA_009831015.1. Taxonomy (NCBI): domain Eukaryota; kingdom Viridiplantae; phylum Streptophyta; class Pinopsida; order Pinales; family Pinaceae; genus Picea; species Picea engelmannii. The sequence goes on along the minus strand of ML790339.1, from coordinate 544,502 downwards.
TTCTTAGGTAACAAAAGCAAAACATAGCATACAAAGAGCATAAAACTGAAAACAACAAATCAAACACAACAACAATCACACAATTGACACAATGATTTATGTGGAAACCCAATACGAGAAAAAACCATGGGCAATGATAATTGGTATTCTTATTATTCAAGAGAGAATTACAATAGCCAACCTAGACATATAACCATCCTCTCCTCTCATACACACAACACCTCAATATTGCGTCTTGCTCTCATACACTCACTACACATTGCTCTCTCACCTCTATGGATATGCTCGTATATATAACATCTCTCAAACAATTCAACTAACTGATTATAATTAGATCCACCAGTTACACAATCTGTTCACAAAAGAGTGCATGCATGCACATTCTTAATATAGCTGCATGCATGTGCATGCGATCACATGGGAAATTCGTTGGCATGTTTCCAACAATCTCCACCTTGACAACAATTTACCTGATAGATCATGTCTGAATTTATTCATCACCTTTCCTGCAAGCCAAGAGAAGCCAGACACCATCACAACTCTACAACTTCTCTAACAATACTGTTACGTGAACATGTCTGCCCGATTTGTTCTTGTATGGACCATTCTGCCTCCATTAGTAACCTATCTTATAAATCAATGCACTTATCCATTTTGATATGCTGGACTGTTAGTCAAATGCACAATACTTTGACCACCACAGAACACCTCATCCTGTACTTGTCCAAACTTACCCAATAGATCCTTGCATTCTTGCAAGACATATCTTGAGGTAGATCTCTTGTTGTCCAAATCTCATGAATCATAACCACACACTAAATCACTGCAACCATTGTAGGTGATACTTGTGCTTCTGTGTTTGAAGCACCCATTTCCATGCTCTTCACCTGGTTTTGCCATGTGTCTACTGACAACACCAACTGCGTGTGAAATGATGACCATTTCTCATCACAATCATCAACCTTCCTACTAGCATATAATACTTGAGACATATAACCCTTTTCTTCTTCATCAGTTAGGATATAAACCTGAAGATAACTTACAATGGAAAGCCAAATGGATTTTACCGGTTTCACATTATTCATACTGAATTTCCTGAGTATCTTCACCACATACCTCTGTTGTGATAACCAAGCTTACCATATTTCCTATCTCTGTGTATTTCCATGCCTAAGATTTATTTTGCTGCTCCGAGATCCTTCATAACAAACGTCCTAACCAACTAAGCCACCCTGTTGATCTCAGATATGCTTGTGCTTGCTACAAGCATAACATTTAATGCCAAGATAATAAATATACCATAAACACAATGGTTATATTAATTTCTTGTAAAATCTGGTTCACCATGGAGGAATCAAACATCTCGTACCATTTTCCTAGCTTGCTCCAAGCCATACAATGATTCTTGAGTTTGCAAACAAATCTTTTGTTGTGATTCTGAACTAACTATTCTGGTTATTCCAAATACATCTCCTTATCCAAAAAACTCCATGTAAAACAATTTTAACATCTAACTATACTAACACAACTAGTGCTAACACAACATGAATAGAAACAAGTTTTTAACAATTGGTGAGAAACTTTCATGGAAATCAATACCTTCCAAATACCCTTCTACTACCAGTCATGCTTTGAACCTTTCATCTTTTACTATGTCTGTTTTTATAAAAGGAGATTCATAAAACATTGCATCTTTGTCCATGATGATTTTATGGGTAGTAGGATCCCACAATCTGCACCCCTTAACATAATCACCATATCAAAGATCTACCTATGTGATCTGGTTCCTACTTAGAGTGTTGATACAAAACATAAGCATCACAATTAAATAATTTCACATTTGAGTAATTACCAGATGACCTGTTCATACCTCTCCCTGAATCTTCCAGTGTTTTGCAACTGATGGTGTCTTAGTTACCAGATAACACAACTACTTCTGTCCACAACTATTGTTGCAACTTGGCATTACTGAACATGCCTATTTGATCCCATCTTCCTTGCAATACTTTTCAAGTTCCATGGATATGAACTTACCTTCATCATATATTCTCAAACACTTGATTGACCTGCCAACACATCAACGTTTCTACAGATCCACCTTTATAACCTGGACACATTGCTCCACCTCGAACTTTGCATTTGAACAACTTTGACCAAATCTGACCAAACCAACTCAAGTGCACCTTTGCCGCTAACCTCCAGGGAATTTACATTAGAGTCTTAATGCTCCACCTTAACATGAACATTCCCTTGACCAAATCCGGCCAAATCTGGCCAAGTTGACCAAGTAAGCCTTCACCGCTTACCTCCAGGCCCATTTACAATGGAGTTCACCAAGCCTTTTATAGGTTTCATTACATGCAATCCATGGACACAATACCACGGGCTACCCAAAAAACATGGACCCGAAAAAACCACGTGCTTTGACCTAAAAAACAGATTTAACTCATTAACTCTTTCACCGAGTCAAGGTTAACCCAACACACATGTCCCCCCACATATTCATTCTACCTAAATCTATGTCTAGACTTTTCATAGGTGACTTGATAAACTAGGGGTAAGCATGCCTATCCAGGTCTTACAGACATATGCCCATTTACATGCAATCAATAATTTTTACAACTCCAAGGTAAATACTTTTTTTTTTCTTTCACGGTGACTCAACCATCACCACTCTTGTCGTTGTCTTGTTGTTTGAGCAGATCCCACATCTTTAGCTTCCATAGCTCAAAGTTATTCTTGTCGTTGAATTTCTCCACCTCAAACTTAGAACTCCACACTTTCTCCATTAGCACAAAAAAAACCCAAACTGCAGCTTATAAAGCCAAGCTCTTTAGAATATGTGGAGGAACCAATCTTAAAGTTCAAAGTTGAACCCAAGAAATATTAGTTAAAATATTTGAACCCAAAATATCTATAATATATTTATATAAACCTTAAAACCTTAAAAGAATCGTCCACCTCACCTCTTAAACAAAGATATCCACCCATATAATTACGAAGTCGATCCGCCATGTGCTTAACGAAAAGTCAACACCATACCTTGAGTTATGTGCACATACCTCATGCATTCAAAGTTAACCAACTTTCCACGGTGATCACTCTACAACTATCGCTCCTCTCGAGAGGTGTGGGTCACGAATCACAATGACACAAAATTATCGCTCCTCTCACTTACTATAGGGTGTGATGATGCACATTACTATAGCTCCTCACACTTGGTATATGATACGATGATGCACAAACCATGACTATCACGCATGTCTCTTCACTCAGTGGATCTCCACAATCGCCTCTCCAACACGGCTTAGGGAACGATAGTTTGATGATTATCGCTTCTCCCTGCAACAAACTTGTCTTTTCTTTACGGTCTAACTAACTTTGATCCAGCGACCGACAGTCCCTTCAACTATGCACTCAATTAATCTGTTTTGATCTCTAGTGACCAGATTCTCTTCTCCTTCAACTCTGTGCTCTAAAACCACTTGTTAGGGAACGGAAGAAAAATAGAGCATAAAATTGAGAACAACAAATCAAACACAATAACAATCACACAATTGACACAATGATTTATGTGGAAATCGAATACCGGAAAAAACCACGGGCAATGATAATCAATATTCTTATTATTGAAGGGAGAATTACAATAGCCAACCCAGGCATACAACCATCCTCTCCTCTCATACACACAACACCTCAATATTGCGTCTTGCTCTCACACACTCACTACACATTGCTCTCTCACCTCTATGGGTATGCTCATATATATAACATTTCTCAAACAATTAGACTAATTGATTATAATTAGATCCACCAGTGACACAATCTATTCACAAAAGAGAACATGCATGCACATTCCTAATATAGCTGCATGCATGTGCATGTGACCGCATGGGAAATTCGTTGGCATGTTTCCAACATCTTCGTATAACCCACCACCACTCGATCCACCAAGCAATGACCATTCTGCATATAATTGTTTCCACTTAGTGTGTCAACCATCCAACTTTCCCCATACATCTCACTGCCATCATTCGTGTTACAAGTATCAAATCACCCTACCGTTGTCCAAACTATTAGGCAGTCCAGGCCGCCACCGTGACCACCTGTACTAGGCCCCGATTTTATGGGTTTCTCTCTGTTTTCCACACAAGGAGTGATTGAGTGGCTGGGCTTCGTGGACTCCTCGTGGGACATGAGAGACTTTTTTTTTCTCGGCTGCATGATATCGTATATTGAGAGATTTCCCATCTACCTACCTCTAGTGATACACACTGTTGAATTAGAGGTCGAATTAGGGGTTATCGCTCAATTGCTAGTCGTATGTCTGCCAAGCGTTGAACAACTAATCGAACTAGTCGTCCATTGTGGAGAGTGCCACCATTATTTGCATGCCTCACCCACCAAACTGTGTGCAAGGAAACAAGTAGACTTGAGTTGAAGGTAGGACGTACATTCCAAAATTGTTCTCTTCGACTTTTTTAACATATAATCAAACTTTAAATGAAGGATATAAATTATGTCCAAAGTGGACATAGTAGAGGTTAAGTTAAATTCATAAAGATAAAGGGATAAAAGGACATTTACGCTATATTAGAAACATCAAATGATGAAACAAAGTTTAAACACAAAATTCAATAAGTGATTAGATGAATTAACAATGTAATTCAATGATAAAATGAACGAAGTGACTAAGATTGGGGAAGAATGCAAATTCTAGATTAGAAATAATTGAGACTAGAATGAAGACATGTTGCAAAAACCTATATTTGAAAACCAACCAATCTCCTTTGAAATTAAACCATATCTCTTATGCCACTACATAACTTTACTTCGACACATAGCTATGCGTTCATGTCACTATTTGATTTGCAACCTACTTATATTAATAAATGTTTGATAAATATGGTATTTTCACACAAGTCAAACATCTTAAGGAAAATAAACATGGTATTGTTGTTGATGGTTGTAGCGTCGTGTGACATTCTCTAGGATACGTTCTCCTCTGTGATTGAGTTGAGTTGACCTGTGAGAGAGCCTAGTTTTGGGTGTGCCCATGTGATGGGTGTATCGTTCTCCTCTAGACTGAGTTGAGTCGTGCCCCAGTGTTGGGTGTGCCCGTGTGATGGTTGTATGGTTATCCTCTGTGTGAGAGTTGAGTCGATGTGGTCTCCTGCCTTTGATCTCCTGTGGACTCAGTTGATTCATGCTTGAGATGGTACTCCAGATGATTCTCCCATGGACTTAGTTGAGATATAGATATGTTGAGTATGATGTCCTTGTGGCTGAGCACAGTTGGATGTGTCCCTAGTGGCTGAGCACTAGTGGACATGTGGATCCCTTGTTATATTGTGTAAGTATAAGATTTACTTGTAACCCTAATTATGATGTAAAGGGTACAAGTCGGTCGCACTATATGTGAAAGATAATTAAGGTTTATTGTAATAATTAATTATATTTCTGAGTTATTGAGGTCGGCCCTGTTGTACCAATATATACACCTATTGTTGTGTTTGGTCTTGTATAAATAGAGGTGATTTTCCCATTGAGGAAACACACACACACACACTCACACTCACTTGTCATTTGGAAATTTCAGCACGTGCATATACAACTAAAGTGCGCATCTTTATAGGGCGCTAGTTTCAAGGTTGTAGAGCACCCTCTTGTGTGCATCTAGGGTTTATGGTTTGGGGGATATTCTCTTGAGAATATAACAAAGGATTGCTTAGTTTTTGCCTGGTTTGAGAATGGTTTTCCCAGGATACTTCTTGTGTTCTTGTGCATGGTTATTCTTCTTGTGATCTTGGTTATTGCAACACTTGTGTATGTTGTTGTTGCATTTGTTTATGGTTCAAGTACATGCTAAATGAAATAAACCTCATGCTTGAGCCTAGCAATTAGAGAAAATTCAACATGGTATCAGAGCTTAGGAATTGAAAGAGCCATTGCATAAGCTTTCAAAGCCAACCGTCCTCTTTTCTGCAATCCGTATGACCCTCCTAGGGTTACCAGAAAAAAGGTACGACCCTCTCCTTTTTGGTTGTTTGAACACCCTACATTGAAACGTTGCGGCCAAATTTTGCATAGGAGTGTACTACCTCCTTCAGCGCACCTCCAACAACTTTCAGATTGCAATTCCGAGAATTGGATTTTTGGCCCTAGGGTTTCTAGGGTTCCGCAATTTTCTGCAAAATTTCGGCTTTAGGGTTTATGCACCCCATTGAAGGAGTTTTCAAGCTTACCAGTGTTCTTCTGAATTTCAAGGCTTATTGTTGGCAGTCATAAGTCCAACGAAACCTAAGGTTGCTAGCCTAGCCTAGCCATTAGGTTTCCTAGCCTAGTTGCTAAGGGTTTGTGGAAGAATCTACAAACCATGAGGAACAAAACCTTGGTGGAAGATAGGCTTGATGGATCAAGCAACTTAAGTTCCTGGAATTCAAGACTACAAATCACCCTGGAAGAGGATGACCTATTGAGTGTGATACAAAAGGCTTTACCAGAAACAACTACCGATGAAGAGAAAGAGGAAAGGAAGGAAGATGACGTCAAGGCAAGGAACATAATCATCTATTCAGTGAGAGATCATCTCGTACCTCACATTTCCAACCTGAAGACAACTCATGAGATTTATGAATAATTGAAGATAATGTTTGAGAGTAACAACACCCTCAGAGCTCTTACATTGAAGGGCCAGCTTCAAAATATCAAGATAGCAAAAGATGACACCATTGCTACCTTCTTCATGAAGATTTCAAAGATCAGAGATCAGAGATCAGCTAGGTGCCATTGGAGAAATCATATCAGACAAAGAACTTGTCTTGACCACTCTCAATGCTCTTCCAAGACATTGGGAACCATTTCTTCAAAGTATTAGTGGTAGAGCAGAACTACCTACTTTTGATCGTCTATGGACAGACTGTACCCAGGAAGAAATCATACTTATAGCTAGAGGAGTGCAAGACTCCCCTCATGATGACAATCATGCTCTTTCCTTTCATACAAAGAAAGGAGGAAGAAATAGAAGAAGCTTCAATCAAGCATTCAAAGGCAAGAATACTTCATCAACTTCAGGTTATGATCATATAAAAGACAAATCAAAGATCCAGTGTTTCAGATGTGACAAGTATGGACATGATGCGAGTAATTGTCCCACCAAGAAGAGAGGAAGACAACATGCCTCCACTGCTGACATTGATCCATACCCACCTCATAAAGATGAAGACATGAAAGATGAGGCTTTCTTCTTCTAAGCTTTCTTAGGAGGACCAAAAGCAATATTGAGAATGACTGTAGACTAAGGTAAGTTTTGTACTACATTCCTTATTTGATTTAATCATTACCCCGTAGTTGCTTTCATTTTGATAATGAAGGGTATTATCCCTGGTATGGGAGCCCTCATGACTTGGACCATTATCCCTGGTACAGGAGTCCAATTTTTTCTTGATTGGTTGTTATCCTAGCACATGAGGCCATATTTCTTATTTCATTATTAAGGGGCTATTATCCCTGGTACGAGAGCCCATTTGTGTTGGTTGGTTATTATCCTAGTACGAGAGGCCGACATAATACTATAGAAAC
>ML790339.1:510061-530847 GCA_009831015.1 Picea engelmannii | reverse complement strand
TAATAATAATGACATGATTAATCTGCAATGGGGATTTAATCCAATAATAATAAGAATGTTCTTCGTAGTTACATTATTTCAACATTTTTGGGTGTGCCCATGTGATGGGTGTATCGTTCTCCTCTGTGTGAGATTTGAGTCGATGTGGTCTCCTACCTTTGTACTCCCGTGGACTCAGTTGAGTCATGATTGAGATGGTACTCCAGATGATTCTCCCGTGGACTTAGTTGATATAGAGATCTGTTGAGTATGACGTCCCTGTGGCTGAGCACAGGTGGATGTGTCCCTAGTGGCTAAGAACTACTAGACATGTGGATCCCTTGCTATATTATCTAAGTGTAAGATTTACTTGTAATCGTAATTATGATGTAAAGGGTACAAGTCAACCCCACCGTATGTGAAAGATAATTAAGGTTTATTGTAATAATTAATTATATTTTTGAGTCACTGAGGTCGGCCCTATTGTGCCAATAGACACACCTATTGTTTTTCTAGTTTTGTATAAATAAAGGTGATTTCCCCATTGAGGAAACACACACACACACTCTCACACTCACTTGTCATTTGGAAATTTCAGCATGTGCATGTACGACTGAAGTGCACATCTTTCGAGGGTGCTAGTTTCAAGGTTGTAGAGCACGCTCTTGTGTGAATCTAGGGTTTATGGTTTTGGGGATCTTCTATTGAGAATATAGCAAAAGATTGTTGGGTTTTTCCCTTGTTTGAGAAGGGTTTTCCCAGGATAATTCTTGTGTTCTTGTGCATGGTTATGGTTATTCTTCTTGCGATCTTGGTTATTTCAACACTTGTGTATGGTGTCGTTGCATTTGTTTATGGTTCAAGTACATGCTAAATGAAATAAATGTCATGCTTAGGCCTAATAATTAGAGAAAATTCAACAATTGTCACACAAACATATAAAAAATCAGTACAATAATATATTGTGGTTAAAATGCTAAAAAAGGGAAATAGTCCATGACTCCAACTAATGTGGCTACTTGAGACAATATATTAATGTAAAACAAATATTTTACATATGATTTTTTCACAATCTATCATCAACAAATGACCCTCTATGCTCTTTAAATAAAGATCACAGACCAATCAAGTGTTAAGCCATGGATCAATAGTGGTTAGTATCGAAGAGAAGATGAACCATTGAATCACTTTGTGTAGAATATAATTGTGACCATTATATTAGATATTGCAAAGCCGTAGTCTAAATGTTCTATGTTTTGGTCCTTTGATGGCGATATTTTTTGTTTAATTTTTCTCGAAATACTACTAGAAATAGTTGGATATGTAGGTTTGAGTTGCTAATTCTATATAATCCGAGTGCCCCAGGGGTTTTTCAACACACTAAATCCATTTATGCATTCAAAAATGCAATTTAAACAACAAAAACATGGTATTTTGTCCATGTTATCTCCATTTTGTGGGATAACTAAGGAGATGATGTCTCGGGGCCCTCAGGTTGCAGATATGGAGTGCCGAGAGACCACATGACTAGGAGAATCCACTTTCACATATGGAATCCCACTCTATCACCACAATTTGGATCCATTGTCAGTGCATCCACCACACCAGCTACCTTCTAGACGACCCATGGGTCTTGCTCCATGCGGTACAAGTCAAGTATTGTGGTAGGTAATAGCCCTAATATTTGAGGCATTTAAGAATGTGTATTTAAGATGCTTTTGATTATAGAATGCCTTCTTGGACATTATTCTTTTGATCCTGTTTCACTTTGGTGAGTGTCATAGATTTCCCAGTAAGTGGCCAACGTTTGGGGAAGGGGTGCAAATGGGGGTCCCTTGAGAAGTTATCGTACCGTTCTCAACCATACTTACCACTTTCTGCTCATTACATTCCCATCATATTTCCCTCTCCTAGGCCCTTTGACTTTAGTGACCTAAGAAGGGCATGTACTTCATTTCATGGGAAGAAGGAACTGAAGGCCCATGGGGCTGCTTGTTGGAAAAATATAAGAGCCTAAAATATAAACCTTCTAGAATCTTGTCCAGACAAATCTTGAGAATGATGAACTGTTTCTCTCCAAAGAATTGAAGACTTGTAAAATATCAAACACAATAAATATCCTGCTTAAATAGAATACTAACACAAGTGCATTATAACACTTTACATGATTACCCCTATGACACTTTGTGGATCTCTTCTTTCAAGTGACATTGTGTTACTACCCCCAAGATAATCGATACACTATTGGGAGTGCACACGTGTTTGGATTATTAATGAATTAATAAATGGAAACAAATGGGCTTGGAAAAAGGTTGCATTGAGGAAGAAGGTGCAATACACCCCCTACAAAGGCACCCATAAATGAGATATTACGAGCCCTTGTATGTCATGAAACTCATTGACCTATGAAGTTTACCCCCCTATCCATCTCATCATCCACTACATGACCTTGAAGGGGAATCCTTGGGAGCATCCCCTACTTGAGAGTTTTGGTCTACCCAATAGGACTTTTATGACACCCCTCCCACACCTAAACTTGGTCAATTGTATAGGGTCTTGGAGCATTTGTTTAACTTGATGAGGTAGTTTTGATGCACATGTTTAGGTTCCTTGTTTATTAGATGTGGTTTTCACTAGCCATGATATTTTGACTTAAGATCCTTGGATGGTATGCCTATTTGTTTTGTAGGACCTTGTTTGGTGGATAGTTTTGGAGGAACAAGCCTAGGCTTCCATGGGGCTTGAAGCCCACAGGTTGGATGCTAAGGGCCCACATGTCGGATCATGATGAATTTCCTTCGGAGGCCTAGAAGACACCTTGGAAGACATAACCTAGCCCTCACATGCCAAACACGTTTCCTAGGAGGGGAAAAATGTCACCTTTTGAGGCTTGACGTCACCTAGGGATACAGTTTGGTGGTGATGGAGGTGTTTCTCATTGACACATGGAACGTTTTGAAGGAAGGATTCTTTGGACCATGAAGAAGAGGCTTATACAAGTGACATGTGGCCTTTGGATGCCTAACCATGCTTCCCCAACTCCAACAACTTGCTACAAGTGTCAAAACATCTCCCTAAAAGGGGTGACATCATCTTGTTTTAGGGTTTCTAATGTGAAAAAAGTGTAAATTAAATATTATTATTTGGTTTAAGGGGTAAGATAAGGGTTGTTGATCCCTTATTTATGTTTCACCCTTTGAATGTGGACAAAATATGTTTTAAAGTTTTATTATAAATAAAGATCATGTGTATCTCATTTGAACATGGCTCTCCCTTGTGGAGGACACTTAGCTGAAATTTTCGCTACTCTTGGAGCATATCATCTCTCTTTTGAAATTGTTATGGTTTCTCTTGCTATTGATGGATAAAAGTGGTCCACTACACTTGTATACTTTTTCTCATGCTTATTGATGGAATTTTCTTGGTCACTTAGGGTTTGATCTGGCATCTATTTGGAATTGGTAAGGAAGTTATGAAATTATTGTTTAAAATTATTGCTTCTTCCATAATTTCTATTGAATGAACCCTTGGAGGAGTATAAGGGCATACACCCTCCCCAAGATTCATTTATTTGCTTGTGAAAGGTTATTAATTGGAAGGTTTCTTGGAGAAATACAAGGGCGTACACACTCCAAGATCACCTTTGTTTGTTTCACAAACCCTAGGGAGTGAAAGGGATTACACCTCTAGGTTCTTTGTGGATCTAGCTCATACATCAAAGGTCATATTGTTGCATAAGGTTTTACTAACATAAGTAAAAGGGATTATACATTCATAGCATTTCCTAGTGGGCCTAGCTTTCCTAGGGGAGTAAAAGAATTTACACCCCCATGGACTTAGCCTAGTCATCACTTTATTTGACCCCAAAACCCAATAGTAAGGCACTAATCATTTTCAATTTGCATTGGTGAAATAAAATTGTTGCATTGGGATACATGAAAATATGAAGGAATAAACTTGTTCAAATTGCTTTCTTTCTTTGATGTTCTAGGCTTTCTATTTCCCCTAGGGCGTCTCAATTGTCTAAGTGTTTATTACTGTTTTTATAACATCTCATCTTCAACCATTAGTGCTGCAAAAACCCTAATCTTTTGATCTCTAATAACTCTCAATTCAACCACTGAAATTTGTTAAGTTTTTTCCCATATAATATAGTGATCATAGCGCATCTTTTGGTAGACTTTTGGCAAGTTTTGATGGTTGAATCTCTTGCTTTAATAATTCACTTTTTATATCCATAAGGATGAATAATATTGTTAGGATATTTAGACACTAGGAGTTAGTTAAGATCTACTTGGTCTAATGTGTCGTTAGGTAAAAGTGTGTTTCTTTAGTATGCATTAGTATGCATTTGTAGTTAGGAAATCTGATGGTCACGATATGTACCTGACATAGAGTGATCCGATGGTTCATATTCTCTTCGATCTTAACGCCCATTGATCTATGGCTTAACACCTGATTGGTCCATGATCCCTATTTAAAGAGCATGGAGGGTCATTTTCCAATGATTGGTCGTGAGAAACTCTCTTGTAAAATCTCTCTGTAATCTTTTTTTTTTTGCATTAATAAACTACTCCAAATGGTCGCGTTGGATGGGGCCGTCGATGCTTCCCCGTAGGGTTTTACAACGTCAAAACATCGGTGTGTTGATATTTGATTTGGTTGTGTGAGTGGTTACTTAATGTGTTCGTCCTCTGTTGGAATACATGTATTGTGGAACATGGTATTAGATCCTGTTTGAAGACCCGCTCATATTGTAGATCGAGACTGTGAAGCCGAGTTGCCTCATCTTTGTTTTCTCCCATTTCCATACATTTCTACGCTGAAAGGACTGTTTCATTTAGGAACTCTTTTCGTTTCACTCTAAAAGGTTTCTGTTTGCCCAAGATATGACCATTTCAGCTAGATCCAAAGGTATAAAGCCTGGATATGCCATTTTTTTTCCTGCGTATGCTCTTTTCCCCGTGCCCTGTGTGATCTAGGAAAATCATAAACATATATGAAAAGGTGCATTTTTCGAGTAATCTAATCGATATCTAACCCTTGTTGTCATCGAGACGCAAAATTTTTTTCGTCTGTGAAAAGAGATTTTTTTGAGCATGCTCTCAAAGGCCGTTTTCTACAACAACAACAAAAATAACACCCCCAATCCTCTTGCTAAACAATACAATATGTTTTGCTAGCCCACTTGGTTAAAAGTTTCCTTATTAAGTAAGAGGTTTTGAGTTCAAGTCTCTCTTTTCGTTACTTTTTTTGAAAAAGTTCATGCTCCATTTTAAAGTGTATTTCACTTTAGCATAAAAGTGAATCACTATAAGTAGCTTTAATATTTTATTTTGCATGCAAATTTTCTCTTATAAAGTAACTTTATTGTAAAAGTGATCCTTGCTTCTTTTATAAAAACGGGTCACTTCATAAAACAACTTACACCATCATGTGGTCCTTTGGTTACTGTTTATGCCTTTTTTTAAAAGGGCATAACTTTCACATCCAAAGTCCGTTTTCAGTGCCATTTTTTTTTAAACCGCCAATTTTTACGAGATCTTTCCATCCGGATCATCAATTTCATTTTTAAAATCCATATCATCTACATATTTAATATGGCTTCTTCAAGTAATCTTTTTCTTACCAACACCAACTACTTCCAATGGAAATCCCATATGGAGGATTTATTAAGAAGTAAAGGCTTGTACAGGATTACCTTGGGAAATGAAACATAACCTACTAATACTGATAAGAAATCCAAATGGGCTAATAGGAATGATGAAGCACATGGACTAATCAAAATGTCCATCTCTCCTGATTTAAGGTTCCACCTTCAAAAAATTGATAAACCCGATGAAGCTTGGGAAAATATTGAATATGTGTTTAGTAAACACAATATTATTCGAACACAACAGTTAGAAAATCAAGTATTGACTTTAAGTCCAAGTGATTTTTCTTGCATTGAAGACTATCTATCTAAGTTTAAAACGCTTAGAATTTTATGTGAAGAATGTAAGATAAAGATGGATGAAGAGCGTTGCATCTATGTTATTCTTTCTACGGTAGGTAGTGCATATTATGTGTTTGTACTACCTTTTATTCCATGAAAGAGGCTCTAGGGACAACTTATAAAAAACCCACTCTAGAGTCCTTTTGTGATGCTTTGATTATAAAGAAATATAAGCTTGTACAACTTGGAGTGATCAACACTACAAGTATCTCCAACAAAGCCTTAGTCATCCATCATAAAGATAATCCCACGAATCCCAAGAAGAAACATCCTCGCCACAACAAGAAGTAACATAAGGGATGCAAACCCACTCAGAAAACTTTTGCTCCTAATGGTGACAAAGGAGCAAACTACAAAAATAAGAAGATTGACAGACATTGCAACTTTTGTGATAAAGATGGTCATGATGAGTCCAAATGTTTCAAGAAGATGGCAGCTTTAGAAGTAGCGATGAAGAATCACAACATCAATATTGATTCTACTTATTCTTCTTCTTCTCATGGACATGCACTTTCTGCTTCTGGTTTCTCCTTCAATACAACTTCTACTTGTTCTTCTAATGAGTGGCTTATTGATTATGGAGCATCTTATCATATGGCTAACGATAAAGACGCATTTTCTGATCTAAATGAATGTAACACTAAGAAAATATTTGTTGGTTATGATAGATTTCTTAGTGTTGTAGGATCTAGAACAATTCAAGTATAAAATGGTCATTTCAATGATGTATTATGTGTTCCAAGTCTTTCTTGTAACCTTCTATCATCATATCAAATCACTCATTCAAGTGAAGGTAAATCTATCGAGTTTTCACCTCATCAAGTTGTAATCAAGGATCTAAAATATCCTAAGCATGTTCTTGCAATTGGAATTACTGATGGTATTACCAGGTTGTACAAGTTTGACAACTTTGGGTCATCATCTTTTTCATCAATTTTTTTTTTCTCATAGCGATGACTTGAGAAAACTTTGGCATGAGCGGTTTGATCATCTAAACTATCGCTCATTGCAACAACTATGTAGTCAAAAAATGGTGATTGGTATTCCTCCTGTTTCATCCAGAGATAATATTTGTGACGGTTGTGTTCTCAGAAAACATCATTGGGAAATTTTTGACAAACGTGCCTCTTGGCACGCCTCGGGCCCTTTGTAACTTGTTCACAATGATTTCTATGGTCCACTTTCTTCTCCTTATTTTTCTGGGTGCAAGTTTTTATTAACTTTCATTGATGAATTTTCAAGACTTACTTGGGTTTACTTCTTAAAACTTAAGAGCGAAGTTTTTGACAAGTTTTTGGCCTACAAGGCCCTTGTAGAAAACCAATCTGGACATCAAATTCAAAGGTTAAGAACAGATAATGGAGGTGAATATGTGAACACTAATTTTACAAGTTACTGCACTACACAGGGCATCCAAATGCAACACACTGTTTCATATACACCACAACAAAATGATGTTGCTAAGAGAAAGAACCACACATTAAAAGAAATGGCTAATTGTATGATCCAATCTAAGGGATTAAGTCCAAAGTATTGGGTGGAAGCCATCAACTGTGAAAATTACATATTAAATCACACTCCCATAAAGGCTCTTAAAAATATAACACCGGAAGAAGATTGGACTAAAATTAAACCTTATGTAAGTCACTTCTGTGTATTTGGCAGTATCGCATGGGCCTACATTCCTAATGATAAAAGGAAAGCATTGCAACCTAAAAGTGAGAAGTGTATATTTGTTTCTTATTCTGAAGATGTCAAATGCTATAGACTTCTTCAATCGCATTATAATGAGATTATTATTAGAAGAGATGTTAAATTTGATGAAAATCTCTTGGCCTGCGAGCCTAATTTGGTGTTTGTGCCTTCTTTGGATTGCGAGCCTAATTTGGCATTTGTGCCTTCTTTGTCTTGTGAGCCATCTTCGACGTTTGTGACTTATTTTTTTCCTATTCCGGTTTCTCCTTCAAATGATGATAGTGATGATGAAAATCCACCTCCGCCTACTCACCTTCCTCTAGATGAGTCCTTTGAACCTGAACCAACACCAGCTCCAACTCCACCGCTTCCTAGATGGGTCCATTCAACACGAGAAGAAGTTGGTGATCTTGTCGGTGATCCTTCAAATCAACGTCAGACACGTTCGTAGTTCCAACGAGCCTCTTCTCTTTTGGCTCACATTTCAGAGACTCATGATCCAGAGACATTTGCAGAAGCTTCAGATCATCCAGATTGGGACACAACAATGAATGAAGAGTATCGTTCTTTAATGGAAAATGATACTTGGGATCTTGTACCTCTTCCAAAAGGAAGAAAACTTGTCAGATGTAAATGGTTATATAGAACTAAGTATGCATCAGATAGAAGTGTTGAAAGACACAAGGCTCGATTAGTTTCCAAAGGATTTTCCCAAGTTGAAGGAATTGACTATAATGAAACCTTTTCCTATGTAGCCAAAATTAATTCCATCCGCCTTGTTCTTTCCCTTGCTTCCTCACATAAATGGGAGGTCCATCAGATGGATGTTAAATCCACCTTCTTGCATGGATATTTTTAAGAAGAAATATACATGGAACAACCTGTTATCTATGTCCAAAATGACTCTAGCCTTGTTTGTCTCCTTAAGAAATTTCTTTATGATCTTAAGCAAGATCCCCGAACTTGGTATGCCAAAATGGATAGATTTTTTTTTGCCACTATATTATCTAGATGCCATTCTGATCCTACCTAATGTCTATACCAAGAAAGTAGGAAGCCATCTCATAATCCATGTCCTTTATTTTGATGACCTTATCCTTACTGGTAGTGACTCAAAACTTTTAAACCATGTGAAGAACAACCTTAAGAAGAAATTTGAAATGACAGACTTAGTCTTTTTGCACTATTTCCTTGGCCTCCAAGTTTTGAAAACCAATGAAGTAATTTTTCTTTCCCAATCTAAGTATGCTTGTGATCTTTTTCATCACTTCCACATGGATGATTGTAAACTAGTCCCTTCTCCCTTCTAGTCTGGAGTCAAGCATGTTTCCAACTGTACTTCTTCCAAAGTTGATGCCACTTTGTACCGTCATTTAGTTGGTATCCTCTTATACTTGACTCATGCCCGTCCTTATCTTTCCTTTGTTGTTGGTCTTGTTTCCTGGTATTTGCAAACACCCCATGAAAGCCATTGGAAAGCAGCTAAAATGATACTTCGCTATGTTCGTGGTACAATTCAGTTCAGGATACATTATGATTTATTGGTTGGTTTGACTGATTCAGATTGGGCCAGTGACCTTGATGACCGAAAGTCTACTACAGGTTATGTTTTTAGACTTGGTTCAGGACCTGTCACTTGGGCTTGTAAGAAACAACATGCTATTGCACTTTCTTTAGTAGAAGCAGAGTATCAAGTAGTGGTAAATGCAAGTCAGGAATCCTTATGGCTTCAACATATTCTTCAGAGTTTGGATTCCAGCAACAACATCTGACCAACCTTTGGTGCGACAATCAGAGTGCCATCAAGCTCACCAAAGATCGAATTCACCATCAATGCAACAAACACATCGAGCTACACATGAAATTCATCATAAATCTCATTCATGATCAAATTATTGAAGTGTTCTTTTTCCCTACAAAAGATCAAGTTGCAGACATTTTCAAAAAGTCTCTTACAGAAGTGAAGTTTTCCAAACTTTGATCTATGTTAGGAGTTTAGGAAGTTGTCATCAAGGGGGGATAGGTTCTAATTCCTCCTTATTTCTCCTATTGTGTCACTATTGTAAATCCTTCAATCCTATCCCAAGTTGTTCTTAAGGGGGGATGCCAAGATATTTAGACAATTAGGAGTTAGTTAAGATCTACTTGGTGTAATGTTTCGTTAGGTAAAAGTCTGTTTCTTAGTGTGTTTCTTTAGTATGCATCAATATGCATTTGTATTTAGGAAATCCGACGGTCACGATACGTTCCCGACATAGAGTGATCTGACGGTTCATATTCTTGTCGATCTTAACAACCATTGATCCGTGGCTTAACACCCAATTGGTCCATGATCTCTATTTAAATATCATGGAGGGTCATTTGTCGATGATAGATTGTGAGAAACTCTCTTGTAAAATATCTTTGTAATCCTTTTCTTTTGCATTAATAAACTTCTCCAAGTGGTCACATTGGCTGGGGCCATGGATGTTTCCCCATAGTGGTTTTACCACGTCAAAACATCGGCTGATATTTTATCTGGTTGAGTGAGTGGTTACTGAAGGTGTTCATCCTCTGTTGGAATACCTGTGTTGTCAAACAAATATCTCTACAATAATATTTTTGTAACAACCTTGTTTCATTGCTAAAGCCTAATGCTATCGTACTTGTGTTGATCTAGTTATTTCTAGTTTATCTATTGCTCAAATAAAGAATTCAATATTTTTTTCATTGCTGATATATACTACTACTAACCATTGCAATTAGGGACATTATGCCTAACTTGCTGGTCTGTCATATATTTGGGCTTGTATCTTCGTTTTCCTTGTCTCTCGGGCATGTATAATCAGCATTGACAATGTCTACTACTTCTTGGAAATCTTGGCTACCAACAATACCTTATTCAAGCCCTTCTCCACACATAACAACTTGACCTATAGGGTAATCCATTCATACGTCACATTTTCCATCTCATTTCCCCCCTAGGGTCACCGAGATTCCCCGCTTGAGGTGATTCTATCATCTATAAAGTGACACGAATACCTGCCTAAGCTGATAGTGGGTAGGTGTTCTCAAATTTGTCACCATTTGATGGTTGGGTCATGATTTTTCCGACCTGCAACTTGTGCGATAACATTTTGGCGCCATGTCGGGGAGGATTTTTAATCCTCTTCCAAACCCTAATGAAACTTTGGCAAGCTATCCCAAATATTTTTCCCTAGCTTTCCTAGTGACTCCACCTAAAGAACGTTCCCTCTTCACTTTCGATAATATTTTCCCAAAATATCATCTCGCGACTCCACCTTCCTAGAACCCACTTTTCCTTGTTTTCCCCTTCCATCCTTTCATGAGCCTTCATCTCATCTAGCGACTCCATTGAGGTGTCTTTTTAGTCAATGGAAATATGGAACCATGGGATTTACCATCATTCAGAACTTGTTATTCCTTGAGGAGAGCAATTTTACAAATGGAAAAGGAAAAGACTGCTAATAAAGCCACTGAGGAAATGATGAACCGTATAAAAGAGTTGTTTTCTACCGAAGAACTATCCCTTGAAGATGAAGAAGTGCTCGAAGAACAAACATATGAAGAAAGTTACCAAGAAGATCCCGATGAACTTTCTCATGTTGAAGATCCATATGATACATTTGACGAAGACGAAGCACTCATATCTACCCTTCCACTTGATGAATATGTCCATGTCTCTACTCCTCCTACACACAAAGACAAAGAGAAGATCATTTTTGGTCATGCTAATCGTCTTATGAAAGAACCTTTATATATGGTTGATGAGCATATAGACAATTTCATACGGACTAGCAAATGCAGGTGGGATTTTGGTCATCTCATTTTTTATAAAGACCCCATTTATGATGTTGAGGGTAGCCCTCAAGAAAAGGGGTTTGATTTTTCATATTTAGAGGACTAATTTTCATGCGTATGACAACCTGACGATGACATGATTACAAATTTATTCAAGGATGACTGATCACAACATTTTCAAGATTATTTTCAGTCATCCCTTGGGACTTGTGATGCATAGATTTTTGATGCAGACTTGTTCTATGAGGACTCTATGCCACCTTAGTCCTCAATTTTGGAAGAATACCAGGACGTGGCCATCTCAGAGCGATCAGAGGCTCACTCTACAAATAAGAAGTATTTTCATATTGAGGATTCCTACAGGGAATTGTTATCGCACAATTTGTAGAAAGGATAAAAGGCTTGAGTCGTGTAGGTCAAACTGGCATAACAAGAACCTATCCCACCCAATGTCACCATGATTGGAAGGTTCTTTTTATTTAGGGGGGTGAGGCCCAGGGGAGACGTTCCCGGTGACCTGGGGTTTTGAGGAGGCAAAAGGATAAAAATACAAGGATACGTTTACCCCTCACAAGTCACCACCCAAGCAGATAGTCCGGCCAAAGGCCAATTTAAAGTAAACCCCCAAAGAAAGTATACCTTCCTGGAACAAAGAAACAACAAACTGATATATGCAAGCTATATCTCAATGGGGTTAGCACTTCATATAATAGATGACTATCTAAATGACAATATAAGCAAATTGGCAATAAAAGTTGACGAAGTCAATGTTTATCAATAGCAATGAAAGTAATAACACTTCACCAATAAATATTGGGGCAACAATGGCATTCAATATAACCAATCAATACTTCATTTAATAAATTATTTAACCATTATCCAATTGCTCATAAACAAAACGATGTTGCACTAATGATGTAATAGCATAAGATGACGACAACAATTTAGGGTTAATAGGGTTAGATTTTAGACTAGGGTTAGTAGTTAGGGTTTCAATTCAAAGGGTTTGAGAATGTTGTAATCAAATTTCACTTCAACACAGAAGGACTTTAGATTAGTGTCGTAGGGTTTAATGGAGTCAAAAGTGAAGGACGCAAGAGTTGAAGGAAGAAAATATTTTAAGGACTAGAGGGAAGAGTTTTGAGGTGTTGCTAAAGAAAGGCCTCAAAATCAAAACCCTAGGGGAGATATTCTCACTCCGGCGTTTCTACAACAAGGCCTCGTGCTCTCTCCTCCTTCCTGGCAAAACAACTAGCTCAAGAATAAAGCATAAAACCAAAACAAGAGGGTTTGAATAAACAAGGTGTTTCTACAGCAAGGCCCTTCAACAAACCCTAGAAAGAGTATGACCCTAGTGTAGTAGACCTAGGCTAGGGGCATCTCACTCTTCTTGGATTCCAGATAGTACGACTAGCAAAAGAGGAAGAAGAAATAAGAGTGTAGCTATGGCTAGGCTCTTTCTTCCTTCTTCAATGGCTGAAAAAATCTCTATCAGGGGACATGAGACAAGGACCTACTTGTGTTCTTGTCACCTAGGGTTTTGATTCAGAAAAATCATAAATACATGCAAGAAATTAAACTACAACCATTCATTCAAGAAGTTTTGCAGAAAATAACTTACAATTCACCAAGAAATAACCATGCAAACCCTAGTTGTAACACCTTCCTTCAAGAGAAACACCATAAAATGCCAAAAATGTCTTCCTTCAACAAGTGCGCCTCACTAAATCAGCCAAATACCCAAGAGAGGGTGCAAATTTTAGACCTCCTTATGGAGTGAATGAGTGATCATGAAAAAAAGAAGGAGAAAATCCTCCATTTATACAATATCATGACCTAATTTTACTTTTTAGGTCATGTAAAAGGCCGATAAGGCCAAAATACCAAAATCACACTGTTTTACATTAAATTGTCAAATTAAATCCTAAATCAAGCTAAAAAGAGACTAAAATCCCCTCCAAGGGAAACATTTTCCCCTTTTAGGGCAAATGGGGCATCTTGGAGAAAAACGTTAGCCCTCCTTTAGCTTCTCCAACCTTCCACACATGCCACTGCTACCTAGTCTGCCTCCCAAAACGTCCATGATGTTGGGCGATGTCATGGTCAAGGTGGTGACGTCCTAGGCCTCCAAGGCCAATGTTCCACTGAGGAAGGGTCATCCCCCCTAGGTCAAGCTCTGTCGGGGTGCCCCTGGTGGAACGTCCTCTTCTCCTCTAGTGAAAAGATCTGGATTCATCTCTATCCTATATCTCCCCCTAATGGGGTCTCAACATCCACCTGATGGGATCTTCATCCCCATGGAGGTCCGAACTGATCATCTCCCCATGTGTACTGGTCCAAGATGGTACCTGTTCGTCGGGCATGGTCCTTCACATCAAAAGCTACGCCCTCCATGGGCTCATCAGTCACAGGGATCATAGCAATGTCAATCAAATTTCATCATCAATATTAATAAACATATGCATAAAACCCCTAATAGATCAATGAATAGATCAAAGACGTTACACAAACCTACTATACAAGTCTGGGAAAAGGGCAAGGCATCCTATTGGGCTAGTGTCCACTGAATAAGGGAAGTTCCTGGAAGAGACGTCTTCCAAGCCATGTAAGTGGATGAAGTGGTCAAGGGATGTCCAAGCATGTGGGTGCAATGAAGGCCAAGGATGCAATATGTTATCTGTGGGTGCCTTTGTAGAAGGTGAGTTGTACTTGTCATGGATGCAATTCTTTCCAAGCCCATTCATGCCTTTGTTCCTTTTTTTATTTTTGTGTTTTATTTCTTTTTCTCTTTCTTTTTTTTCTTAAGAGATAATCATGGGACACTGCCCTGGCATGGTGACCAGTGGTGACAGAGTTAACCACAAGTACTTTCACAGAAATGAGAAGGTTGGCTCATGATGAGACCCCCTTTCCTTTGGCCATGCAACCAAAGGTCACTGCCCTAGCATGGTAACCAGCTAATGGAAATTTCATACTGTTAGGTACCCATGGATCTAATGAGTTGGCTCGTGATGAGACCCCTTATCCTCTGGTTAGGTCTTGTTTTATTATTTTTTAGGGTCCCTCTTGTTTCTTGTTGAGAAGCCTTTTATTACTTTCTCGGGGATCCCTGGGCGAAGCATCTCGAGGTTTTATTCCTAGGGTTTTATCTTTTACCAGATTGGTTTTACCTTCTGGGCCTTTAGCCCCTTCTTCCCACTAGATAAGGTGCAATCCTAGAAAAAGTTCAACCCAGTGCTCAGACAAGTGGAATGGGACAGGTGAGCAGGAAACAAAATGGAAAAGTGAAACTGTGAAGGGAGAAGATGATGGATTTTCAGAGACAACCCCAATGGCTAACAAAAACCAACAAACACAGGCTTACTAAGACACCGTGTCAATCCCCAAAACATGGTCAAGTGGGCAAGTGTAAGATCCAAGCAGTTGTTAGAAATAAAAGGAATCAGATGCATACATTCAATGGTTTTGATGATCAAAGTGACACATACCATGATACCTGAGCTAATTACCTCATGAAGTAAGAACCCTCTCTGTCAAAAGGCCAAGCCGATGGTGGTGTAGGCCGCTGCTGCTGACAGGATATGGATGTTGGAAGAGAGAAAAGGTGGGACCTCCAGTGCCATGCTGAAGTCAATCCTTCTCTCGGTACTCCATGTCTAGGACCTGTGGGCCTCAAGACATGATCTCCTCGCTATCCCTGAAAGTGATGGATAACATCTGGCTCCAACTCAGGGACATGTGCTCACCGTAGAGCGAATGAGAACCTCAACATCTCTGGCATAACCTGCTGACCTGCTTGATCTCAAGTAGAAGCATCAGTAACAAAAATGGGGCGGTAATGCCACCCCAACATATATAGATAAAAATAAAGAATGGAATAACACAATCAATAAGTTGAGTGTGAAATCAAACTAACATGCAATGCAAATGGTATAATACACGAATGCAAAATGCCTACATACCTGTACTTACCTGTGAAGTCAGGCTGGTGGTGGGTGGTAACGCTTGATGTGTAAAGCGTTTACTGGAAGCTTCAAGGCCTCTCTCTCCATGGTGGCCAGGTTGAAAGAGTTCGTACCCGCATGACTTATGATTTTATAAGGACCTATCCATAAACTGTCAAACTTCTTATGCATACCAGGTTTCTCCTTTCTTTTATCCCATAAAAGTACGAGATCTCCTTCAGTGAAGCTTCTTCCTTTAGAATTATGATCAAAGGTATTTTTTATCTTCTCCTGGTTTCTTTCCATTTGACCAAGGGCTTTTCGTCGAGTCTCATCTAACTCTTTTAGCTGGTTGATTCATCCTTGGATCGCTTCACCATCCGTAGCATACTGTTGGGCGAATTGGAGGATGAGAATTTGGAGGTTCACAAGGAGTTTTGCCTCTAATCCATATACCAACTCAAAAGGGGTCCTTCCTGTGGAGGTTTTTGTTGTTATTCGATTTTCCCATACTACATATTTGATTTTTCTATCCCAATATTTCTTATTTTCCCCCACGACCTTTTTCAAAATATTCATAAGGTTTTTATTTCTTGATTCTGCCAATCCGTTCCCTTGTGGATAGTAATTGGAGGAATGGGATAGGACAATGCCATATTTGAAGCAAAATTCTACCAGGGCCTGTGAGCTAAAATCATTGGCATTGTCTGTAGTGATTTTGGAAGGGATACCAAACCTAGTTATGATCCTTTCTTCCAAAAAGTTCATGACTACTTTTTCAGTGGATTTCTTTGCGGGAATGGATTCAACCCATCTAGTGAATCAGTCTGTGGCTATTAAGATCAATCAGTAGCCATTACTGAAGTTATCCTTAAACTCACCAACAAAATCCAAGCCCCACTGCTGAAAAGGTGCCTTTATCTCTATGAGTTTTATGGGTTGCGATGGGATTTTTGGTTTACTCGAGAAGTATTGACAAGGTTGACATGACCGGACATGTTGGTGGGTGTCAGAGAAAAGTGTCGGACAATAATACCCAGTCTGTAGGATTTTGTGAGCAGTAGTGCGAGCTGCAAAATGTCCACCACAGTACCCAGAGTGTAATTTCTCTAGCAACCCTTTTGCCTCTTCTTTGTTGACACATCTAAGTATGATCCCATCGGGTTTTCTCCAGCCAAGGCCATCTTCAGTTAAACAATATTTCATTTCCCTCAGCCTTAAAGCCCTTCTTTTGTAGTCTACTAAATGGTCAGGACATGATAAGTTCTATAGATAATAGACAATATCAGAGTACCACTCGTCATGTTCTAGTTCAATGACTACTATGCTTACCTGTTCACTCTTGCCCTTTTGTACGGATTCTTGGTTGCTTTTGGTTAGCATTTGGGCCAAACCTTGTCCCTTTATTTTTTTGGTGGGTTTTATTTCGAGGTCATATTCTTGGATTTTGGACACCAACTTTCCCCTAGTTCCCATGCAATCTTGCTATGATAGGACATCCTTTACTGCTGGGTAAGGAACATAAGCCTTAATTTTGTTGTAGCCGATGTAATTTCTAAAGTGTTTGATGGATTTTACCAAGGCATACACTTGTTTCTCAGTAATTGTGTAATTCAATTCAGAATCTCTAAGGACCTTGCTCATAAAAGCTATGGGGTGTTCATATTCATTGACATCCTTTTGCATTAGAACACCTATAATGGTATCCTGGGAGGCAAAGGAGAAAATGATGAATTCCTTTGAGAAGTCAGGGCTGATCAAGACAGGGGCTTGGGAGATGGAATCTTTTATATTCTTGAAATATTTGATGTGTTTGTCATCCCATATGAAAGCAACATTCTTTCTTAACAAAGCACTCATGGGTTTTATCCTTTCGACAATGTTTGGAACAAATCTTCGAATGAAATTGATCTTTCCGAAAAAGGTTTGTAAGGAATTTTTGTTGACCGGGGGATGAACATCTCTTATTGATTGGACCCTCTCTGGATCAATGGATACCCCCCCTTTCGAGGCCACGTGACCCAAACGTTTTCCCTCGTCAATCCAAAAAATAGACTTCTTGGGGTTTAGAGAGATGCCATACTTCCTACATTGTTCGAACACAATCCTGAGGTGTGAAAGGTGTTATTTTTTGTCCTTTGACACAACCGTGAGTTTGTCTTGGTAGATCTCTATGATTTTCTATATGAGATCCCTGAAGGCAAATTCCATTGCTCTTTGAAAGGTAGCACCGAAGTTCATAAGGCCAAACGACATCCTTAAGTACATGAAGGTTCCCCAAGGTGTGGTAAATGTTGTTTTAAGTTGGTATTCTCTTTTGAGTAGGACTTGGTTGTATCCGGAAAAGCCATCCAACATGGACATCATCCCTATCGCCGTAACTCTTTGAAGCAGATGTTCCATATTCAGGAGAGGGTAGTTGTCTTTCAAGGATGACTGGTTGAGGTTGCGGAAATCAACACATAATTGTATTTCACTGGTCTTCTTTCAGACAACTACCAAGTTCGACATCCAAGAAGAATATCTGATAGGAGTTATGATACTAGTGTCAACCATTTTCTGGAGTTCTTTCCGTATCTGGCTTGGTAGTTTTGGATTGATATGTCTTAGTTTTTTCCGGAAAGGTTTGGCTCTGTCTACCAAGGGTATGGAGTGTTGGATGACATCTCCTCTATAATCTTTCATCTCGTCATAGTTCCAAGAAAAGGTATCTTTAAATTCTCGGATGAGTGCTAGTATTTTTGACCTTTCCTTTTCAGTGGTCCCCTTCCCTATCTTGACCATCCTTGGATCTATCCCTGTACCAATGTTGAATTCTAGGGCTTCGTCTACTTGTTTATTGGGTCTTATTCCTTTGAAGACATCATGCCAGTCAAAGAGACTTTCCAAGGGAACACAACCTTTGGGTAATGTGTTGTTTTGCAGGTTTATAACCTCCAAATTCATGGAGTCAGCCATAAAGTTAATTTGTGAATCTATGAATTCTTTGCTATTTTCCATGAACTTGATGATCTTGTCATCATCTTCAAAGACTTGCCAATCCTCCAAGTTGTCGGGAACTGAGGGTCTAAAGAGGAATTCCATTTTACACAAATCATGAAGTGGTCCCTCACAGGGTTATAGGGTGGAAGCAGAAACGGCCAAGGCATCTTCCATGTGATTATCTTCTTGAGGAATGGCTTCAAGTGATACTATTTTAAATGATTTTGAAAGGGACTGAGCCAAGTCTCAATATTTTTTCAACTTCTCATTTTTTGTAGCAAATTTCATCATGACTTGTGATACTATGAGGTCTGAATCTCCCTTTCCCCTTAGGTGTGTAACTCCTGTGTCAATTGATAATTTTAGACCTAGGATCAAAGCCTCATACTCAGCGATATTATTGGTGAAATGGTATTCTAGTCTATATGAGTGGTAGAAAGCTTCGTCAGAAGGGGCTGTCAAAACAATTCCAGCGCCTGACCCAGAACTTGAGTGAGATCCATCAAATTCCAAAGTCTAAATTCCCTCGGATTCTTCAATGATGTCAATATTCAACTTCCCTTCTTGGACAAACCAATTGTTGATGTCATCGTCAATGCACAAGAGATGGTCACTTAACTCATCATGGGTTTCAACTGGAGTGCCCATGAGGGGTTCACTGTGGAGGGTGAAGAATCCTCCTTTGGGATGAGGGATGGTTGCCTTAGATTCATGTTCATAAAAACTTCCAGCTAATTTCTTTATGAGGTCCTTGTGAAAGATGATACTGAAATTGTTCAAGGCATCCACGATGATCACATCTATAAAGAAAGGGGCGCTCGAGCATGAGTCAAAGGAAACTTCTAGATCTTTAATTATTCCCTTTGCAAAACCACCTCTGGTATTTGGTTGTGAAATGCTCAAACTCAATTGATGCATGATTTTCTCTGTCATAATGTTGAATGTATCATTTGGGTGTAAAACACAATTATGGAGTAGGGATCTATTGACTTGGAGAGTGACGTAGAAAGGTGTCATCTTACTACCTTTTGAACTAGCGTTGTCTACCTGGTGGATAAAGAGAGGAAACTCTTCAAGAGGGTCATGCTCAAAGGTTTGTGGTAGAGAAATTTCAATCTCTTGCTCCTTGTCCTAGGAAGGTTCAATTTCTATGGGAAAATCCTAAAGAAGGGGATCATGTACATGAGTATGGGAAAAACTCCATTTTCTCTTAGGAGGTGTGAGTTCAACTTGAAGGATTTCCAGGAGCT
Organism: Picea engelmannii; assembly: GCA_009831015.1. Lineage (NCBI taxonomy): Eukaryota > Viridiplantae > Streptophyta > Pinopsida > Pinales > Pinaceae > Picea > Picea engelmannii. The sequence goes on along the minus strand of ML790339.1, from coordinate 511,201 downwards.
TAGGTTCAATGACTAACTCATCACTAGGATCCAACAGGTCATCACAGCATGAGAGGTTAACTTGACAGATATAGTCCTCGAATTCAAGATTCTTCTCAATCTGATAAGCTAGATCTTGTTCTTTTTCTAGGGTTGAAGGTGACCGGTCCCTGAGGGTGAACTGTAAAATTCCTTCTAAGGAGTTCAAGTAGTGTTCGAGGATAGCTTCTTATAAATTTAGTTTTGGTCAGACCTTTTTGAGGAGAAGGTTGAACTTATCACTGAAATACCTAATGCCCTCACAGGAACCTTTGTAGATGTCAAGGTATTGGGAGAAAAAATATTGTGTGTGTTCATTATTACACCACCTTATTTTGAAATCCTTCTCCAGCTCTTCAGGATTTCTTACGCTTCCTTTCGGGCAAGCATTGATCCAAGTTTTATCATCCCCTACAAGAGAGATTGTGAAAAGTCTCATAAAGACATCTAGGTGTTCTTGATTGGTTTTATGAAAATCAAATCTATCACAAAATTGGGCCCAATGCGAATTACTGGAAAGTCCTTTTCCTGAGAAAAGTGGCAACCAAGAATTTGCGTCTTAGGGAAAGTCATGTAATCCACCTTGGGTGTTACTTAGGTCAAAACAACCGAAAGTTTCTAAGTGAGACCATTTGTGTGGATCAGGCAGAGGGGTAGGGTTTGAAAGGGTGACGGTTGCCATAGTAGAGGGGCTTGAGTACTGTCACCCGCTATAGGTTTTCATTAGTGGAGTCGCCAAATAGTCTTCCTGAAACTATCAAAGAAAAGGGAAAACACCCTAATGGAGTTGCTAGGTAATATTGTAAGAAAAGGCTCTAGAGGCAACACTTATCGAAAAAGTGTTGTCTGAGGAAGGTTTGACTCAGTGTTCCCCGACAACGATGCCAAAATGTTATCATACAGTTTGTAGAAAGGATAAAAGGCTTGAGTCATGTAGGTCAAATTGGCGTAACAAGAACCTATCCCACCCAATGTCACCACGATGGGAAGGTTCTTTCTATTTAGGGGGGTGAGGCCTAGGGGAGACATCCCCGATGACCTGGGGTTTTGAGGAGGCAAAAGGATAAAAAGACAAGGATAAGTTTCCCCCTCACAAATCACCACCCAAATAGATAGTATGAC
>ML790339.1:455358-506805 GCA_009831015.1 Picea engelmannii | reverse complement strand
CACATTCCTCTCTATGAGGGTGGTCACACCCCTCTCTATGAGGGTATTCTAGCATGTCCCTAGAGTATCCAAAACTCAACACTTGGACAGAGGCCAACCTTGGAAAATTTCTCATTCCCCTTCTCTACGAAGGTCTCTTCCTTATCTACGAAGGTCTCTTCTCTTTTCCTTCTCTATGAAGGTCTACTTGTGGGATTTCTCTTTCCTTCTCTATGAAGGTCTTTTCTCTTTCTCCTTCTCTACGAAGGTCTAGCTATGGGATAAAAAAAAAAAAACTCTTTTGTTTCAAAATATTTCCATGGTATAATACCATGCTACCCATCTGGAGGGCACCATCCATCTACTGGATAGCTTTCATCTTGATCAAAATATCTGGGCACCATCCATCTGCTTTTCTAACTTTATTAAATCACTATCCTTCATTTTGAACTCGGAGACATGGCTCCCTCTTGCACCAAGCTAATAGCTTCTAATCATCATCCTTGAAGTTTTCTTCTGTAATATCCTGGGTGCCTTCTTGAGTTCGAATATTTTTGTTTTGCATCTTTAGGAGCCTCCTTCTCCTATATAAATATCGGATATTTTTTGGTCTTCACTGACTGTCACCATATCATATGTCCTTCTCGTGTTGTCTAACTTCTGCAAGTCATGGCATCAGTTCTTTCTTCCGAGACTTGTAAACTTACTTACATTATGCTTTCTTTGTCACTCTCATGAGTGATCATACATGAAATAAATATGTTATCTCTTTCTTCATCCTCTTCTTTGATACTTCCTTCATAAGTCTGCATAGACACTGAAATAAAACGAGGTTAATTAACATTCTCACAAAAAACTAACTTGTGATGAGAAGTTATTAAACAAGATACTAAAAATAAACATGAATACTTATCTTTTGTTTTTGTGTGGGGAGGCTCCACAGACTCCACCATTTTCTATCAACTATCTTCAACTTAAAGTACATAATCCTTAATTTCTGCTAAATATTTCTTTGAGGGAGGAGATTCCTCTTCCTCTGCCACATGTGCTTGATGCTTTCTTTTCCATTTTCCTTGAGGACAGTCATAGGAAAAGTGTCCCAACTTTTGACAATTGTAGCACCTGATCTTTGAAACATCTCTCTTCTTATCTGGAACTCTTACGGAGTTAGCTTCTTTATTGTTCATCCCGAAGGAAATTCTTTTGTTCTTTTGAACTGTAAGAGCTTCCTCTTTATCAACAATTAATATCTTCTGTTGGTCTGCAAGTCTAGATTCTTTGTGTGTGCAATCTGCCCATAACTTATCAAACTTGGGCAACTTGCTTCTTACACACACTCCTTGTACAAAAGGGATAAAAAAAGTTGGAAACCCATTTAGGGTTGTGGTTACAAGTTCTTTGTCACTAATGACATCTCCAATAGCTGCAAGCTGATCTCTAATCTGAGAAACTCTCATAAGATAGGATGTGATAGATTCTGAGTAGTCCATCTTCATATTACGAAGCTGATTTCTTAAGGTAAGATTTCGGCTAATGTCTTTGCTTTCATATAATCTGCTGAGTGCTTCATACATTTGTCTTATTGTCTGTAGTTCGGATATATGAGGGATCAAGTGACCTTTTACTAAATCTGACACGATTCTCTTTGCTTTCTTTTCATTCTTCTTATGCTTGGTCTTTTGCTCTTCTTCATCTGGTTCTGGTACACCCACTGTAACATGTTCTAGGAGATCATTCTAGTCTAGAATCATCTGCAACCTATGCTTCCAAGATATGAAGTTTCTAGATCCTTCCATCCTGTCTTCTACCCTCATGCTGGTAGCCATTATTTCTTGTAGAAGAAACCCTATCCCTCTAGGCTATAGAAATAATAAAAAAATCAAATTACTTGGATCTGAAAACTGAACTCACCAAAAGATGTGCTGGACTGAGGCGAGTAGCCTGGCGTGTTTAGATTTCAGAAAATCCAACTTTTACCCCTCCAAACTTGATCTGTGGATTTCTGGATTGGTGCTTCTGGTTTTCTGGTACTTGTGGTACTTCTGGTACACTGGTACACTGATACTTCTGGTTTTCTGGTACTTTGTGAAAACTAGGGTTTCACTTTCCGAGAGATCTAGCCACTGAAAAAGTGCATTGAGGATGCCAAAATGTTCCTTGAGGTAGGGCACACCTTTCTAGATGGATTTGAGGCTGAAAAACTTCTTTAATAAAAAACCCTAATTTTCATGTACGACAACATTGACGTTTTTCTTTTTCCTATGAAATATGCTCTCTTCAGCTTAGCTCTGATACCATGTTAAGGTTTAAGATATTATTAGGTTACCTTTCTATTTACTAGATAACAATAGCACAGACTAGATCACTGAGAGAGACACAATCACAAGAGTACACAAACATTTATCCTGGGAAACCCTTAAGGGGAAGAAAACCTAGCAAAACTTCCTTAATATAGATAGCCAATACAATGCCAAGATAATGAACCAAACAACACATAAATTCCTCTCCCAAGGATGTGCCTCTCTCTCTCTTCCTTCTTCCGACAACTAGTAACTGCAACTTCCTTCAATACTTGTGCACTATATGAGTGAGATGAGTGTGTGTCTAAATGAGGCGCTGGCCTCTCTTATTTATACAATTCTGGCACATGTGGAAGTGTCTCTTCACTGGTAGGGCCGACTTCTTCTTCTGGGTGGTTATAACCACCTTTAATATATTCTGGGGCCAACTTCTTATTTAGCCTATTACAATTAGGGTTTGACCAATCCACAAAAGGGGATTTGGTCATTTACAATACCCGACATGATCAATGCACAAAAGGGGATTGATCTAATCAGTAATAAATATATTTTATCTTTATCCACAAAAGGGGATAAGAATATTCTTTGCAGTTACACAATATTTTAACAATCTCAGTTGGTGCTGAGAATGTAAGCTGAGTCTTGCATATAGAGCTGGTGCTCTTGTAGAGTTGTACTCTATTCAGTTGTTGCTGAAAAACCCCCAGATTGAAGTCCATAATAAAAAGAAAAAATGTACATACATCTTGTGTTCTTTTTGTTCCTTGTGGAGATGATTTGTTGATAATATGTATTCACATATAACTGATTATAAATGATAACAATGAGTAATGAGAAAATGTTGAATGTTAACTAAGGAGTTTTTGTGTAAGAGGGAAGTTTTGGGAAAAATATCCCCACACTCATTCACCCCCCCCCTCTAAGTGTGGTAGGTGTGTCCAACAATATCTCAATGGGGTTATCACTTCATATAATATATGACTATCTGAATGACAATATAAACAAATTGGCAATAAAAGTTGACAAAGTAAATGTTTATCAATAGCAATGAAAGTAATAACACTTCACCAATAAATATTGGGGCAACAATGGCATTCAATATAACCAATCAATACTTTATTTAATAAATTCTTTAACCATTATCCAATTGCTCATAAACAAAACAATGCTGCACTAATGATGTAATAGCATAAGATGACGACAACAATTTAGGGTTAATGGGGTTAGATTCTAGACTAGGGTTAATAGTTAGGGTTTCAATTCAAAGGGTTTGAGAATGTTGTAATCAAATTTCACTTCAATGCCAAAGGACTTTAGATCAGTGCCTTAGGGTTTAATGGAGTCAAAAGTGAAGGACGCAAGAGGTAAAGGAGGCAAATATTTGAAGGACTAGAGGGAAGAGTTTTTAGGTGTTGCTAAAGCAAGGCCTCAAAATAAAAACCCTAGGGGAGAGAGGCTCAATCCGGTGTTGCTACAACAAGGCCTCCTGCTCTCTCCTCCTTCCTGGCAAAACGGCTAGCTCAAGAGTAAAGCATAAAACTAAAACAAGAGGGTTTGAATAAACAAGGTGTTGCTACATCAAGGCCTTTAAACAAACCCTAGAAAGAGTATGGCCATAGTGTAGTAGACCTAGGCCAAGGACGTCTCACTCTTCTTGGCTTCTAGATAGTATGACTAGCAAAAGAGGAAGAAGAAATAGGAGTGTAGCTACGGCTAGGCTCTTTCTTCCTTCTTCAATGGCTGAAAAATTCTCTATCAGGGGACATGAGACAAGGACCTACTTGTGTGCTTGTCACCTAGGGTTTTGATTCAACAAAATCATAAATACAAGAAATTAAACTACAACCATTCATTCAAGAAGTTTTGCAGAAAAATACTTACAATTCACCAAGAAATAACCATGCAAACCCAAGTTGTAACACCTTCCTTCAAGAGAAACACCATAAAATGCCAAAAATGTCTTTCTTCAACAAGTGCGCCTCACTAAATCATCCAAATACCCAAGAGAGGGTGAAAATTTCAGACCTCCTTATGGATTGAATGAGTGATCATGAAAAAAAGGAGAAAATCCTCCATTTATACAATATCATGACCTAATTTTACTTTTTAGGTCATGTAAAAGGCCGACAAGTCCAAAATACCAAAATCATACTATTTTACATTAAATTGTCTAATTAAATCCTAAATCAAGCTGAAACGAGAGTAAAATCCCCTCCAAGGGAGACATTAGTCCCTTTTAGGGTAGATGGGGCGTCTTGGAGAAAAATGTTAACCCTCCTTGGGCTTCTCCAACCTGCCACACATGCCACTGCTGCCTAGTCTGCCTCCCAAAACGTCCATGATGTTGGGTGATATCATGGTCAATGTGGTGAATTCCTAGGCCTCCCAAGGCCAACATTCCATTGAGGAAGGGTCATCCCCCCTAGGTCAAGCTCTACCAGGGTGCCCCTAGTGGAACGTCCTCTTCTCCTCTGGTGCAAAGCTCTGGATCCATATCTATCCTGTATCTCCCCCTAATGGGGTCTCAACATCCACTTGATGGGCTCTTCATCTCCATGGAGGTCCGAACTAATCATCTCCCCATGTGTACTGGTCCAAGATGATACCTGTCCGTCGGGCATGGTCCTTCACATCAAAAGCTACACCCTCCATGGGCTCATCAATCACAGGGATCATAGAAATTTCAATCACATTTCATCATCAATATTAATAATCATATGCATAAAATCGCTAATAGATCAATCAATAGCTCAAAGAAGTTACAAAAACCTACTATACAAGTATGGGAAAAGGGAAAGGCATCCTATTGGGCTAGTGTCCACTGAATAAGGGAAGTTCCTAGAAGAGACCTCTTCCAAGCCATGTAAGTGGATGAAGTGGTCAAGGGATGTTTAAGCAGGTGGGTGCAATGAAGGCCAAGGATGCAATATGTTATCTATGGGTGCCTTTGTAGAAGGCGAGCTATACCTTTTATGGATGCAATTCTTTCCAAGCCCATTCATGCCTTTGTTCCTTTTGTTATTTTTGTTATTTATTGATTTTTTTCTTTCTTTTTTTCTCAAGAGATAATCAAGGGACACTACCCTAGCATGGTGACCAGTGGTGATAGCGTTACCCACAAGTACTTTCATAGAAATGAGAAGGTTGTCTCGTGATGAGACCCCCTTTCCTTTGGCCATGCAACCAAAGGTCACTGCCTTGGCGTGATAACCAGCTGATGGAAATGTCATAGTATTAGGTACCCATGGACCTAATAGGCTGGCTCGTGATGAGACCCCCTATCCTCTGGTTAGGTCTTCTTTTATTATTTTTTAGGGTCCCTCTTGTTTCTTGTTGAGAAGACTTTTATTGCTTTCTCGGGGATACCTGGGAAAAGCATCTCGAGGTTTTATTCTTAGGATTTTATCTTTTACTAGCTTACTTTTACCTTTTGGGCCTTTAGCCCCTTCTTCCCACTAGATAAGGTGCAATCTTAGAAAAAGGTCAACCCAGTGCCCGGACAAGTGGAATGGGATAGGTGAGCGGGAAACAAGATGGAAAAGTGAAACTGTGAAGGGAGCAGATGATGGCTTCTTTAGAGACAACCTCATTGTCTAACCAAAACCAACAGACATAGGCTTACTAAGACACCCTGTCAATCCCCAAAACATGGTCAAGTGGGAAAGTGTAAGATCCAAGTAATTGTTAGAAATAAAAATAATTAGATGCATACATTCAATGGTTTTGATGATAAAAGTGACACATACCATGATACCTGAGCTAATTACCTCATGAAGAAAGAACCCTCTCTAACACAAGACTAAGCCGATGGTGGTGGAGGCTGCTGCTACTGACAGGAAATTGATGCTGGAAGAGAGAAAAGGTGGGCCCTCCAGGGCCATGCTGAAGTCAATATTGCTCTTGGTACTCCATGTCTAGGACCTGTGGGCCACGAGACATGATATCCTCATTATCCCTGAAAGTGGGGGATAACAGGAATCACATATGAAGATGCTGTGTTTTTCTTTCTCTAGACCTGAGCCTATCCCTTACCTCATCCCTTCTTCTCAAGGAAATCATGAGGTCTTCTTGGGATCTCTCATATATTATCGGTCTTCAGGAAACATCGATCATGTTAATGAGGATGAAGATGAGCCATCATCTACATATAGTTTCCATCTTCAGAGATGGATTGATCAGGATTGTGGTTACACCTTCTAGTACGATGATCAGGATGATTGTTTCTCCTTCCAATAATATTTACTCCCTCCCACCCATCTCCATGAGTTTCATTTTATGATTGATTATATATCTATCTATGCTCATGATCATTATGTGCTTGAATTATCTTTTTTGTTTTACATAATTAAGAATTGGGGGAGATACTTTGACGAGATGATCAAATGGTTGCATTGGTTGTGTTAGCACAAGATTGGTTTATGCCTCAGCTTTGCATAAGTCCTTCATTATTCATTTTGGCAAATGAATATAATTGTTATGGGATATTTTATTTATTTTTGGGAAAATTAAAATTATATTGGGTTATGCATTAATCGACATCTCAAGACAACACTAGCCAAAGACACAGGCCAATGCCAGCATATCTATCAAGTTATACAAAAAGTGCCAAGAGAGAGAGAGAGAACAACATTCAAATTTAAGGTGCCAAGTGTCAAGAACAAGCATTGACAACACTCTCACAAGGTTCCAAGCATCAAAAGCACCCATGGGAAGTGTTTAGAGTTCTCGATGGTTGCTACAACTATAAGTAATCGTTCTCCTTTTTTATCTCAATTATTTTGATGGATGGTGCTAGGGAATTTGCATATTTTTCATAGTATTTACGCTACCAAATTGTACGCAGACACACAGGAGGGCACTACCGAAATTTTGGTAGAGACCAAATTGTGCAGAATTATTTTGCAAGGACACTTTTGCCAGTTTTGAGTGACTAACACAAAACTTGGATTGTGAACAATTGAGAAGGTAGTTTTGAAAAATGGAGGAGGTTTTTGTTCATCACATTCCAGATAACAAAAACCTCTCTCCGGTTTTCAAAATGTGTTATGTTTTGAGAGATATTATACATACAAGTGGCACTACCAACTATTTTACAACAACGCTACCGAATTTCCTGTAGCGGTCACAGTTTTGATATTCTCCTTGTTGAGAGGTTTCCACCTGTCATGGAGGATTTGAATTTCTTATCAAGGATCAGTTAGATGTTAAGGGACACCTACACCTAGGATTTATATCCATCAAAGGCCTCATGCAATGAGGAGGAAACAATTTATTAATGACTTCCAACAAATTCCTGAAAATTAGCAGTTTGTTGGATTTTTGTCTCTTTGATTGTTGCCACCTATCTCCAATGATTATAATCCAATGGAGGAAATGGGATTCGACCTCATAAGTTTATTTGGATACTATTTTATATTTAAGGAAGGATATTTCTATTGGAGAAAGGGGGGATTCATGAACCAAGAGAAGCTAGAGAGAGTAAGAGCATGCAATTTTTATCTGTGTGTTGATTTGTAAGACTGTGGGCATTTTATGATTGTAAGCATTACTGCTATTGGAGACTCATGAGAGCTGTGATTTCAGATTGTAATTTTTTTTTTTATATTTATTCTTATTTTAATATATTTCATATTTGAGGATCAAAGGATGCAAATGATTTATGGATCCCTAAGCAGTAGAGGATCTGTTGTATTTTTCCCATTAGTCATTGTTTATATTCAAGTATTTGTTGATTCATTAAATTGAGAGGATATATGTTTAGTGAACATTCTATCTTATGTTTTCCTTCTTAATTCTTCCACCTATCAACATATAATCATTTTTCTGTTGATCATCTTTTGTGCCTTCGATGAGTAGGATGTTTGTGACTCCATTGCCCATTGGTGTAGCCTATTGATCTGCAATTTGCTGCCCTCTCCCTTTCTTTCTCCATATTGTTGATCCACCTATTAAAAACCAAAATTATATCTTACATTCTGATGGGTGATGAGATTACACTTTAGTAGTCAAAGTGTGACTTTCAGTGCTAACATTCTTGGCGCCGTTGTCGGGGAACGATTTGAATACTTTTCCCTAGGATTAAACGACACAACTTACTAGTTCTAAAGGTGCATTAGAACTTAGTATCTTGAAAATTTCAACTTGCACTTGGAGACTCCATTTTTTCAGCTCTGGCGCCTAAAGGTAGACATACGAGATCAAATCCACAGTTACCTTTGGTTCCACCTGAGGCTGACCCATAAAAGATAATCAAGAAGGGAAAAGCTTCTCAAGAAAGTTTTTCTGTTGTTGCTACACGTGCTTCTGGTCAGTTGCCTGATTCCATTCTTAATACTCCAGTTGTTATATCAAGTAAGCTTTCTTTACCTTCTGTGGAAGTATATAAGAATATTGATTTTGAAGAGTTTCCTGTCGAATGTTGAAATAATGTAACTGCAAAGTGTATTCTAATTATTATTGTTGTATTATTCATTAGATCAATCCCCTATTGCGGATTGATCATGTCAGCTATTGTAAAAGACAAAATATCCTTTTGCGGATTGGTCAAAACATAATTTTAATAGGAAGAATAAGAAGTCGGCCCCAGAATATATTAAAGAGGTCCCAGAATACATTAAAGGTGGTTATAACCACCCAGATTGAGAAGTCAGCCCTGCTAGTGAAAAGACACCTCCACACRTGCCAAAGTTGTATAAATAAGGAGGCTAGCACCTCACTTAGACACACACACTTGTTCATTGAGGAATAAGTTTCAGAGCTGCAGTTGGAGAACAAAGAGAGAGAGAGAGAGAGAGAGAGAGAGAGAGAGAGAGAGAGAGAGAGAGAGGCACATTCTTGGGAGAGGAATTTATGTATTTGTTTGAGTTATCTCTTGGAATTGTATTGACTGTCTATAATAAGGAAGTTTTGTTGGGTTTTCTCCCCCRTGAGGGTTTCCCAAGATAAATGATGTATCTCTTGTGATTGTGTATTTCTCAGTGATCCTATCTTATGCTATTGTTACTTAGTGAAATGTAAAGAAATCTAATAATAGCTTAAACCTTAATATGGTTTTAGAGCTAAGCTGAAGAGAGCATCTTTCACAAGAGAAAGTGAAAAATGTCACTGTTGTCGTACATGCAAATTAGAGTTTTTTATATAAGAAGTATTTCATCCCCAAAACCATCTAGAAAAGTGTTCCCTTCTTGAAGGATCACTTTGGCATCCTCAGTGCAACTTTTCAGTGGCTAGATCTCCCAGAAAGTGAAACCCTAGTTTTCACAAAGTACCAGAAAACTAGAAAACCAGAGTACCATAAGTACCAGAAGTACCAGAGTACCAAAAGTACCAAAAAACCAAAAGAACCAGTCTAGAAATCTGCTAGTCAAGTTTGAGGGGGTAAAAGTTGGATTTTCAGAAATTTGACTACACTAGCTTACTCACCTCAACTCAGCGCATCTATCCCCTGGATTAGAATTTCAAAGTTTGAAGTTTGTAAAATTAGGGTTTCCTCATAAAACCCTAAGTTGCAGTTGTAGTTGCAGTCTCAGAACAAGTTGTAGTATCAATTGCAGTTGCAGTATCAGTTACAGTTGCAGCCATAGTACCAGTTGCAGTCACCCTTGAAGTTCTTAAAGAGTTGGTGATCATTACTGCAGCTACCAGATGGTGCCTCTACCTACAAGTGTCATCAGAGGTATGTACTCACACATGTTTAAATGATTAATATTTAAAGGGTATTTGCAGGAGAAGGGATCTCTTTTCATAGATCCGGAAGGATATCAAGATCCAACACATTCAGAGGAATGATGCAACCCAGGTGTGATTATTATTATATGAATATTTTTGTTATGACATTATTTTGATCAGTGTTCCATGACCATCATTCTAACCTTTGATCAAAATATGAGTCAAGACGGATTAAAGTTGATATCATAGAGCTTATCCTCTAACCCAAAATTCTATCAAGATATCTTATTGTCTTAGTACATAAGACAGGTTGAAGAAAGCACTCGTCATCTTGAGTGAAGGAGACTTGGAAGAAAAGAAAGAACTCATTCTTGAGGACACGGCTCCAGGTCCTTGGTTTGATTAATCAAGTTGATAAGATTCAAAGTTACACATGACAAGTTGAGATAACAGTCTTTGAAAAGTATTATACTTGGTAGCATGTGACCATATAGAGGTAAATGCTTAATGTAATCATTTTCCTGATACAACTAACACCTCCTCTAGGAGAAACCTCATGTGTTAGTTACAGGTTGCCATGGAGGAATGTTCGATCACAACACTATAAGAGTGTTGACCTCATTTCATATTGTATCTCTTAATATTTTCTTCAGACAAGTTACAAGTGATAGCTCTAAAGGAGCTATTGTGATGATTGCCCGTGCTATTTATTTATCTACCATTATCAAAAGGATATTATTCCTGCTTGCTGTTTTGTTGACCTCATTCCAGGTCACAGGTGATAACATCGAGGAAGCTATAGTGAAGGTTGCAGAAGACAATGTATTAAATGAGACATGAAGTAGACTATGCACATGACCATATACACTCATGTACCAAAGAATATGAAGATGAAGCTATCTCTTGAGATTCATAGTATCTCATATGAAGATTGATTGAAAGGAGCAGAAGGCTCCAAAGAGGACCGAACATTAGAACAAGAAGCATAACTCATTTGAAGCCTGACTTTGTCTTTCACATCTAGAATTGGTATTCAACACCAAATATACCCTATAAGAGTTGATGAATTCCTTGTAGACTTAGAAGTAATCGAGAGCAAGCTTGATCTCAGAAAGGATCAAATGAAGAGACAACTTCCAGGACTAGAAGATAGATGTCGTGAGAAGACTAGATCGTAACTTTAGAGACTCCTAGGAGATATGAAATCTCCAGGATGATTCACTTGTTTTAGTGACAAAGAAGGAAGCCAGTCAGAAAGACTAGGATATGGATTCTTCCGTGAGAAGATAAGTTAGTATTGACTTCCAATATTGATCTATATAGATCAAATGTGTTGCATATGTACAAAGCCTGATGTATGTCCAGAGGATTCTCCCAACAAAAGGGAGAATACTACGACGAGACACTTATTGAAGAAATAGTTCCAGTATTTATGAAGACAACCAAAACAAACATGATTCATATATAGTATGAGATGCAGGGGGAACAATCCCCATATTTAAAAATTGAGTGGAATTTGGTGCAATACATTAGTTGGGTCATGGAGACATGACTACAATGACTATGATAGCATTACCCCCATGAAAGAAGAAGAGTTATCCTCAATATCAGTTATTGAGCCACTCTCAGTTTTAGATGAAATTGTTGCCGTGATAGAATAAGAGGAGTTACTCTCAAATTTTAGTAGCCGCAGTGAGAATGAATCAGTCATTCTCAGCCTCATAGCAGCTACAGGTGCAGAGTCCTAGATTCCAGAAGGAACAGTTGAAGAAAGAGTAGAGGACATAATCCCAGACAGTGAGACAGATAGTGCCTTGAAGAAAGCACATAGAGCTAGCACATGATTGTGCAGATTGAGTTGCAGTTGAGAAAGTGTACCAGATTGGTACAAGGTAATGAGAAAAATTGATTTGAAGATTGAAGATAGAAAGACTCGTGTCTTCCAGTTGAAGAAGGATATGTACGTGTTGAAGCAAGATCCTAGAGCTTGATATGGTAGGATAGACAGTTTTTTGACGAGCTTGGGATTTACCAAGAGTAAAGAAGATTCTAACACCTACTTCAAGGTTATGAACGATGAGCCGGTGATGTTGTTGTTGTATGTGGATGACTTATTCTTAACTGGAGAAGAAAATCTCATCACTGAATGTAAAAAGAAGCTCGCTTCAAACTTTGAGATGAAATAACTTGGCCTAATGCATTATTTCTTAGGTCTTGAGGTATGACAGAGTCCAGAGAGAATCTTCCTTAACCAAGGGAAGTATGCAGTCAAAATCCTGAAGAGATTCGACATGTTGGAGTGCAAGTCCATGAATACACCCATGGAAGCAAATCTGAAGCTACTGGTCGACACTTTGTCAGAATTGATTGATGCCACACTATATAGATAGATCATTGGATCGCTGATCTACATGATGAACACCAGACCATATATCTATTTTGTCGTGAACACCTTGAGTCAGTTTCTAGTAGAATCCATACATGTTCACCTAGTTGTTGCAAAACATGTGATGCGGTACCTTAAGGGTACATTAGATTATGGTCTCAGCTATGATGGAGACCATGATTACACACTTAGTGGTTACACTGATTCAGATTGGGCTGGAAGTGTCTCTGAAAGGAAGAGAACTTCAGGATGATGTTTCATTTTGGGATCAACCATGATCTCATGGCAGAGTAGGAAGCAATCCAACATTTCTCTCAGCACAATGGAAGAAGAATACATTACTGCATGTTCTACCAGCTGTGAATCTATATGGATTTGTAAGTTATTGACTGGTCTATTTGACCTAGAGATGGAAGAAACCACGATCCTATGTGACAACCAGAGCTGCATAAAGATGACAGAGAATCCTGTATCTCATGACAAGTCGAAGCACATAGAGATCCGATATCATTACATCTGTGACATGGTTGTTGGCACAAAGGCAGACTCAGGGTTCAATGCTCAAGAGCGCACCAACAAAACCCTAACTACTGGCCCTTTTGGAAACACTTGCGAAGTAGATGAAGTCTCACTTGAGGTAGAGGCAGGGGTGGTTGCAAGACTCAGGGGTCTGCAACCTTAGCTGGGACACAGATCTGTGATTATCTTGCTTACAATGCACTTAGCATCAGTTATTTCCTAACATACATTCATTAATACACTTCGTAGAAAGCACAGAGCACTGCAGTAATTACTCAGATCTATCACTTAGCAATGATAAACACATTATACTCAATAGATTAAGCACCTAGCATCTTATGTATCATATCTAGCATGAATCTATATCTCATAAGCACAAAGCATTAATAGATATATCTAAACATATCAGAGCACTTGGCAAGAGAGAGGGATAAACACATAAGAACAAAGCACATAGCACCATACACACAGTTACCATGGTTCACCCCCACCCTGGGGCTACGTCTGCAAAGTCTTCTTTATATTATCTTGGTCAAGTAGTTACAACACAGAGCTTTAATGATCCCTACTTCACACAGGACAAAATATCTGGGCAGCTCGCTAGATCCTTCTTCCTCACTCCTCAACATCCAACAATAACAATCGACACTTAGCCCTCCAATCTCATGCAGAGATCTCTCCAAGATACATCTGATCACACAGATCCAAATACTAGCACTAAGCTTTCATTCATACACCACGCAAATGTATTACATTACTATCTCCCCTATCTTACTATCTATATTGCCTATTTATAGATTAAAAAATGGGCCTAAACATGGGTAAACCCATGGGCCAACATCCCTTTCCCGTTACATCAACCCAAAACCCTAAATTGGATCTCAAAATAGGTCTTGCTTCCTTATTTTCTACTTCGCATTGCGCTCCTTCCTTGGCAAGATGTCGCAGTCCCAAAAGTGGTCAAATATGACCAAGTACTCTTCAAAACTTGGTCAAGGGCCAACAGGCCCCCAAGACTCACCTGTGACTCACCCTGAGTCACTCTTCTCTAGGTAAATCTTCCTTGAAGGCCTCAAGCTTCGCTCGAGCTGCTTCGACCTGTTACTTTGCTACTACTTCTTTCTCAGTAAACTCCTGAATGAGTGCATTACTAATTGGTCCTTTTAAGCGCTGCTCTACTGTGTTCACGACCTGTTCCAGGTCTGTCACTTGGATCTCAATCTCTAACAATAGTTGACATGCCCTATCCTGCAAAGGTTGAAGTTGTTGCATTACTTCCATGACCTTGCTCTGGATCATATGAATCTGCTACTGTACAACACGTTGTTCGTGGGACCTCTTCATTTTTTCTATGGTTGGTAGGGCCTTCAACTGCATCTAAAGTCTATCTACCTGCTTCTTCGCCTCCTGGAGCTGCAACTCCAGTTTATGTAATTCTGGATTCTCGGTCAGGCTCTCATGTATATGTGCACTTCTGATACTTAGTTGTTTTCATTCTTCAGTGAGTCCTTTGATCCTTTCTACTGTATCGCGGACAGTTTTTTCTCGTTGGTCGCGTTCTTCTTGTGGGGTGCTTGGTATAGCTTGGAGATCTAGTTCTACTACTCTTTGTTGCAGTTGTTGAATGACTTCAAAAACCTTCATTACTTGGCATTATATGGGTTCTTCTGACTTCTTTTCTAAGCCAGTCATAGAGCGAAATGATTTGTTGACAGCTTCTTCTATCCCGATCTGCTTCGCGAGCAACTTCTCCTTTTCTTTCTAGATCTTTGTGCATTATTTATCATACTTCTCTTGGATGGCCTCCTTCTCCTGCTGTGCATCTTGGAATTTATCTATGATTTCCTCATGTGTGTGCTTTAGGGCCTGGGTGACCTGCGCTGTTACTTCTTCTTCTTTCTGACGGTGTACTTCAACTAGGTCGACAATCCTGCGAAGTTGAACTGACTCGTCTCTTGCTTTGGTTGTTCCTTCTGGAATAGGTGTAGTGGGGACTGCACGATTAGACTGGAGGGCTCATTGTACTCCTTGGAGTTCAGTTTCAATTCTGTCATACATCGTTTCTTGCTTGGTCTCCTACTTTTTTGTAATCTCTTCTATAGATTCATTCAAAGTCACAAGGAGAAAGCTAAAGTTATCTAGATTGAGCGTGGTCTTCATCTTGGTCATGGTCGCTTTGGATTTCTTCTTAGAGGAAGACTTTGAAGGTGACCCTTTTCTCTTCTTTAGAACTTCGACTTCGTCTTCTGGTTGCTGCTCGACTTCCTCTAAGTCTTTGTTGTTACCTTCTTAATCTGGTGTGACAAAAGATGTCCTTACATAGTGGCTATCCACATCTTGAACCTCTTCAGTTTTCTTCGTCTCCTTCGTATTCTTTGTCTTCTTCGTCTTACTGGGCCTAGGTGTGTCCTGCGCAGCTTCTGGGCTATCAATATCTGAAATGTCTGCTGGATTTGCTGGAACAAGGAGGTCCATCGACCATTCCTTGGTGATTTATTCTAAGTCTTCTTCAGTCAACTTATAATAGGACTGGAGCTATTCCTGGTGTTCATTAGCGTGTGGAGTTAGGTAGATAAAGTGGTGGTCCATGTTGAACTTTATCAAAGGTTAGAACCTTTGTAAAGTGTTTGGGGTTATGCAAGGTGCACCCCCTATAGCTACTTTCAGTTGGTTATAGTATCTGTGAAAAATGGCATTTGACTTCCATTGCTTTCTCATGTCCATCGAGTACCACAAGGTACTGAACTTTGCAGCTAACGGTTTGTTGACGGGAGAAAATGAACGCTCACCCACTGGAAGAGTGGATCCGGTCCAGAGTTGTCTAAATAACCCAATCCGTTTGGGATAACCCACCCTAACGGGTTTAGCGGCTCCGTTAGCCGATCTAAGTCCTAGAAAAACAAAAGAAAACTACTCTAAATAATCTAATCTAAATAAAAATGAAAATTAAAACAAACTAATAAATAAATCTGAACTACTAATATATACAATTTACTATATAATACTATAATAACTCAACTCTATAAAATCAAATGTTCAATTACAAACATAATCAGCTTTAATTACAAATATACAATATTTACAAATTACAGATTTAAATGAAATCCTGCAAAACTCATTTGTAATCTGTCCTAAGATAGCGAAACTATTGTTTTTTTTATTTTATAATTTTATGAAAAAKAAATAAAATAAAAAACTAATCTAAGCTAAGCGACTAAAATAATAACTCTAACTATGAATCTAAACTATTATATCTATCTAAACTACTTATATTATACTAACAAACTAACTATTAAACAAAATATAGCAAACTGACCTGAAGTAACGCTTCAGGTTTGTCCTGTGTATGATGGTTGATTCAACTGTTTGGTGGGAGGAAACCCGCACTAGATTCTCCATGAGCTTCTCGTAAACAAAAGCTGTTGTGCTCTTCAAATATAAATAACAGGACAAACAAGACATAAAAATTACAGCAATCTTATAATTTACAAATCGTAGCAGCTAGATAAATCTATTGTGCAAAGACTTGTACAAAGTGATTCATTTAACAAAAAAGGTAAACCTGTAATTCATTAAACTGAAGCAAACTGATTGCTGTATTTTTAAATATAAGAGAGATCAGACATGGACAGGATATAAATTAAATCACATCAACATGCAAAGAATTATGATAGCTAAAGTAGTCGATAATTAATTGCAAACTGATATGCAGAATACTTGAAACAAAAGTTGGATATATTGAAAGTGAAAGCTGTTACAAGACATCAACTTTCGTCTCAGTCTGAATCATAAATCCATAGTCTGGTTCTCCTCATAGTGATGATGATGGGTTTATTACAAAAAATGACAAGTATTTAAAGACCTCCCACAGGGTAAAACATCCCTGTGGGAATTATCAAAACAATTTACAAAAATCTGGGGATAATATCCCAAGTTTCTAACTCAATCTAACAACCTAAAACAAAACCATATCCAAAGTATCTCCTAAACTGCTACAACACGCCCATTTGATCAATGTAATTCATATGCACCTGAAAGAGGACAAAAATAAACAAGTTAAGAGGATATTTTATTGATAAAATTGACAAAAATCTAATTTTTAAGAATAGCTACAGAATCTGGCGATTCTGTAGCTGGTCTAAATTAAACACAGAATCGTTTTAAAACATTTTTGAATCTTAAAGAATATATTCAAACTATTGAACAACATTTGATTGCTAATTAGAAACCAAAAGAATCATTCAAATCGACACTTGTATGCAAATTGTAACAAAGTAAAACGTGGTCAATCGAATGATAACAGAGATGCATGCACTCTGTTCAATTTGTTATCACCAATTTAGGGTAAATAGAACCGCTTTAGATACTTCAACAGTAATGAAATGATTTTCATGAACCAATTCCAATGGACACAAATAGTTTATGTTGCTTCAGCCATCGACAAAATCATTGTCGAATCCAAACGAAACCAACAGGATCGTTTTTTCAAATTGATATAACCGTATTAAACATATAGAAACGATCATGCTATTTGCAAATCAAATCAAAACCTGTATGTAAATTGAAACAAATGAAATCGTAATTGAATTAATCAGTTGATAACATGATATGTGGGATTTGTCAAACTTTTGTTATTGCCAATTGGGAGCAGACAAAATCGATTGACAGTCAACGAAATCATCACTTGAATCAATTTCAAAATGAACTATTAGCCGAGTTTTTCATACGAATTCAACAGAGACAAAATATGTCGATCTGAGCTTAACAAAATTGTTTTTGAAAATCAAAACCAACAGAGCAACATCAAATCTATTTTCGATACCAATCCAACTCATACAAGCAATCGTACTAACTCAAGACACGCATAAATCGTTTGCAAATCAAATAAAAAAGGAATGAATCAAAACAGTTTGGAGACGACATAGTTGTTATGTAAAATCGTATCAATCAACCCAGCTCCATGATTTTAGCAAAGAGATCTTTTGCACAGGTCAAAAGAAAACAAGAATATTGATGTAATACAAACAGAGTCATTCCTGGTAAATTGAAATCTATAGGGTTGTTTTGAGTCTATTAGGAACAAATGAAACTAATCGAAATCAAACGAAATCGATTATCCTAAATCAAACGAACATAATTGATTCCAAACACAAACCAAACTGAATCAAAAACCAATCAATTGCTAAACTGGGCATGACAAAATCGCATAACCAAATCATAGCTACATTTGAGTTTAGTAAAATGAATCTACTGTATAGGAAACATAATCACTTCAAATGTATTAAAACGAACAGAGCTATAGAAAGCAAATCCAATCGATTATATTTATTTGAGAGAACTCAAAAAAACAAAATTCATATTGAAATTCATACCTGGACAATAAGAAGTGGCTTCGATTATGATAATTTGGAATTGACGAAGGCTATTGCCGATTCGACATTCCTGAAAACAATAGAACCAATGGTTTTCTGTTTCTTGTCATTAGCTTGAAGCCTGTCCCTTTCTCTCGACAACACTGTAACTTGGTTCTCTAAATATTTGATCTTTGATTGCAATAAGGGAATGTCGGTGTAGTAACTCTCTAGCCACAAATTGCATTGGATACATGATGTCTGCTCGGGCTTCAGAATTGCAGGCGAGGGTTTGTTTAAATCACCGAGGGTTTCATTATGTAGCTTGATTCCTGGGTAGTTAGGATTGTTCTTTAGGCACGGGGGTAAATTAGAAACATAGTCATAGGGTTGCTCGAACCATAGGCCACGGGAATAGGAGTACTCTTCAGCCAGGAAACGCTCGATATCGGAGTGCGAGTCCTTGCTCAGAACTATGGGATTTTTGTCAACGTTTGGCTTAGGTTTATTCTGGGAAAGTCTCGATATCAATCAAGCATTCTTCTTACCCTTGCTGTCGACGGTAGGATTACCCTTGACTTTCTTACTCATAGGCTTCTTGACAGCCTCAATCTTGTCTGTTATGATGTTGGGTAGGTCGATGTCAGGGAAAACAAAGGGTTTGGAAGGGGGTAGAAGGATATGAAAAGGCACGGGTGGCCCAACCATAGTCTCACTAATCACGACTTTATCGATTTGGACAGACTCTGGATTAGCAAAGCCATTTCTGGATAAAAAGGTTTGCCAATTATCACCTTGAAGGTTTAAATGGTGGATGACGATGAGTCTAATCAAGCTGTGATGAAACAAGATGCTATCAGCCTTCTCCCATTTGAACCTCTTAGACATATTGTAAAGACTACGCAAGAAGTAATGCGGCATGTTCAAATGATAGCCCATGAAATTCATCAATAACCGGAGGTGATATAGAAAAACCAAGCCATACCGACCTTCACAGGTCACAAATTGTTTCACAATCACCAAAAGATCGTGCCACCTGGGTTTAAGGGTGGAAATAGGCATACCTTTATCACAGGAGACAACCTTCCTTGATATGAATAGTAATGGCCATGACACCTCATCAACTTTGGATTTTTTAAACCATCGCTGGCCCGTGGCTGCTAGTCCTGTAGCAGAGCTTATGAATTGTTCATTGAGTTCAAGATGAATGTTACCTACTTTATCCCTACACCCATCAAAGGTGAGGGCGAATTGTTGGGAAACTAAAAGGTTGAAGCCCTCGAACCTCTGTATAAACATGAGCCAACCACTGTCTTCTAAATCCTTATGAGCATCATCGAACAATAACAGAGCCTGACTACCATTTGGCTCTATGTGTACTACTAGTGCCATAGATAGGAGCACACGGTGAGTGAGGTTAACGGGCCAGGGTTTGAAAACAACATACGCAGGGGTAGAACACTCACAGGCTTACCTGAAACTAGCAAAGGTGAACCAGGATAGGGGGAAAACATTAATGACAAAACGTGCGAAGGTGGTGAAGCTAGTTCAACCCATGCACAACAGTCATATCCCATAGTAAAACCACCGACGCAAATAAATATTAAACCCGCTATGCATATGTTAAAAACCATGCCATTCAATCAATGAAACCTTATGGTAAATCGACCAAACATTTGCACGAGTAAAATTTTATCATAGCTTTAAAACCAAACAAATGAATCGAAATCAATACCAAGGGTCCGATCGTATGAAACATGTGTTATGTGAAAAGATTTATACTAAGGGTCTAACCATAACACCAATGTGTTTTCATGAAACAAATGATCAAAAAACATATAAATCAAATCACCAATGCATCACAAACTCGATCAAAAGAATATCATTACAGTGTTGTAAAACGAAGTCATATTAACAAATAAAAATGCCAAATGAATAAGGATGTTGGAGTCTTGTCAACTATATAACGATAAGTAAATTGGAAACGCAATGGGAATATCGACAAGGATGATTACAAGAATCCAGTGACGATTTTAATGTGACTTCGAAAACCAAGTTTTCATGCTTGCAGTCATGAAAACAAGAACAAAGGTAAGTGTGCAAATAGCGCAAACATAATAGTGTAGTTTTATTCAAGTATTGCGACGAAAATCAAGGTTTGCGAAACACTGGTGTAGGCAGCTTATAAGGACAATAGAAAAATTCGAATTGGCTGCCAACAATGGCGACACACTGGTAGAAGCAGTTATCTCTGCCAAAAAGAACAAACTCATATTAGGATAACGAGAAAAATTCTAACTCAAAAATAACAACCAGAAAATTGTATAAACATCTTCATCAACCACATATTCTAGCAGTGTTTAAAGGATGAAAATTGATAACAGTCTTAAGACAAGCGAGCCACGACATTAAAGACAAAATCTCCAATACTGTTGATAGAGCCACTACTGCTAGCAGGCGTCCATAGCCTCGACAGGGTTTCCATTTAACCCACTCTGATATCCGTATCCTGCCAAGAAGTTCCAGATCAGAATAAAGGACATTTAAGGTTAAGAGGTTTCTTATTTTTTCCAATTTTCATATACCCGACATTGCTTCGCTGCCAGCGGGCCTGTTCAGCACCCCGACGAAGTTGTCTTGGAACCATGCATGCATTTACCCACTGCCAACAGACCTGTTCAGCATCCCGACGGGTTTACAAGCACTTCCCACAGCTCTTTTATTGATTTTTTTTTTTTTTTTTAGAAAGATATATAGTCGAGCGGGGTGACGCTGAAAATTATGATTTTAACATATTTTTTACAGACCTCATCAGAATTTTTTAGAACTGTCCTTTATCAAGATCCAGAGATGTTTCATTTATAGAACCAACTTTCTAAGGCAGGGAGACATATTTTGAGTCATTCCCTTAAGGAATAGGGACAGCGTAAAAAAATAATAGATGATCGTGATAGGATTCACTCAGAGATCGAAATCAGTTAACTTCTTTCAAACAACAATTTTTTTTTCCAACACAGATGTAAATTTCAGAAGTATGCAATTGATGTTTATACAATTTTTTTAGCAGTCATTTTAGTGAAGGAATTTTCTGTTTTCTTTGTCCGAATAGTTCAGCATGCAGGTATGTGTAAAAACAAAAACTGATAAACGCAAAGGAGAAATAAAAAACAAAACAACAAAAGAAAAGAAAACAAAAGAAAAATATATGTACATAATATACAAGGGTTGTCATCAAGAAAAATAACTTTTCAGAGCTTGGCCATTCACCGGATAGGTGTCAGGATGCCCTTCTAGATTCTGCAATCGGAAAGAACTGGGACCCAACTTATCAACAATTAAAAACGGTCAAAGCCATAAGTTTTGAAATTTCGTGTGCTCTCCCTTTCCCTCATGCGGTTTGTCCCATTTTAAGATGAGATCACCTACTTCAAAATTCCTATCAGAGGCAGAGTTAGAATCGAACTAGCTTTTAACTACTAGTTGATGTTGATCTAACTTACGTTTAGCTTGGGCTCTTACCTCTTCTAGCTTCATCAAAGCGTTAATTCGGTTTTCTAAAGGGGGGCAGTCTTCTTCTTGAATTTTCTGCGATAGCTAAAGTGAAGGAAGAAGAATGTGTGGTGGCAGAATTGCTTCTTTGCCATAAACGAGAAAGAAAGGAGAGTTACATACAGTAGTTTTTGGTGTTACCCTATCAACCCAAAGCATGTTTAACAGTGCATTGTGCAAGTTTTTGTGATATTCAGCCACCGTTCTCTTGATGATTTTAATCAAGTTCTTATTTGTTGACTCTGCCAATCCATTGCCCTGGGGGTAATATCTAGCGGAATACTTCAATTTAATTCCTTTTTCCAAAGAGAACTCGCTCATTTCAAGAGAGGAAAAGTAAGAAGCATTATCGAATACCAAACAATCAGGGATACCAAAACGAGTGATAATATTCGAATTTAAAAAGGCAATTACCTGACTGGTATTCACAGTTCTTAATGCGACAGCTTCATACCACCTGGTGAAATAATCTGTGGTTGTTATGATAAACTTATGTTGTTGTGAGGATGGCGGGTTGATTGGACCTATAATATCAAGGCCCCACTGCTGAAAAGGAGAATCTACTGAAACATGTTGCAAAGGAAAGGTTGGTTTCTGTAACTGCCCTGATGCTTTCTGACAAATAGTACACTTACGACACAAGGCATGGGCGTCTCTAAAAAGCATGGGCCAGTAATAATCGTCTCTCAAAACCTTATGGGCAGTGGTGTCACCACCATAATGACCACCTGCTTCTCCTGCATGCAATTCTAGTAAGATGTTTTCTACTTCGTCTTTCTCAAGACAGCGCATCAGTACACCATCAAAATTTTGACGAAACAGAATACCATTGACCAAATGAAAGGAGGGAGACTTTAATCTCAACGCTCTTATTTTAGTGGGATTCAAGTGACGGGGGGATGACCCATGTTCAAGACAGAAATTTGTATCATCATACCATGGACTAATAAAGTTTTGTGCACAACAGATTGCATTTTGATCGCGCTGTCCTAGATTTGACGTATCGTTTTCTTCTTGCTGTCCTGCGGCTGAGTCAGCAACTAAATTGCATAATTCTTGGCCTCTCACTATTTGAGCTGGGGTAATTTCTATGTCGTACTACTGCAAGGAGGTGACCCAGTTAGCCCTCTTTTCACCTAGTTCCTTCTGCACTAACAGGTTCCTGACGGCTGGATAAGGGACAATGATCTTCGTCCTGGATTTCAAAAGATAAGACCAGAAGTGCTTGACTGCTTTGAAAACAGCGTAAGCTTGCTGATCTACTACTGGGTAATTAAGTTCAGCGCCTTTGAAAGCAGAGCTCATAAAGGAAATGGGTACTTCATTGTTTTCGGCGTTATTTTGAGTTAGGACGGCGACATAAGAGCGATCAGAAGAGAAAGTGTATAGTGTGAAGTCTTGGGAAAAGTCGGGGCTCATGAGAGAAGGAGTGTCTATTATGGCCTTGTTTATTGCATTAAAAGCTTGATTTTCTAAGGGTCCCCAATGATATTGGGCGTCTTTCTTAATTAAATTTTGTAAAGGCCTGACCATTTCGGAGAAACTGGGGACGAATCTCCTCACGAAGTTTATCTGGCCTAAGAAAGACTGCATAGATTTTTTGGATGTAGGAGGGGGAAGTTTCGAGATGACTTGAGTCCTTTCGGGGTCGATAATCATCCCTTTGCTTGACACAATAAATCCCAAGAGTTTACCCTGTTCTACTACAAGGATGGATTTTTTAGGGTTCAAGGAAATGTTGTATTTACGACATCGCTGTAGAACGACTCGTAAATGAGCTAGATGATCGATTTTGTTTTTAGAAAATACAGTCACATCATCTAAGTAAACTACGACGGACTGATTGATTAAGCCCCAGAAAGCGATGTCCATCGCTCTTTGGAAAGTGGCACCAGCATTAATCAATCCAAAAGGCATTTTTCGATAAGCGTAGGTGCCCCATGGAGTGCGGAAGGTAGTTTTAAGTTGGTCCGGAGGAGACATCAGGACTTGGTTGTACCCTGAGAAACCATCCAATAAGGATAGTCTCTCAGAACCAGATACTTGTTCAAGGATTTGTTCCATGGGTGGGACAGGATAGTTGTCTTTATCAGACGCTCTATTAAGGTTTCGAAAATCGACGCATAGTCGGATTTCCCCACTTTTCTTCCGGATAGGGACAAGGTTAGAAACCCATTGAGTGTGCCTAATAGGGAAAATAATCTTAGCATTTAGGAGTTTATTCAATTCTTTTTTGACGGTCGGTTCGAGCTTAGGGTGCATTTATCTTAATTTCTGTTGAAAGGGTGAGGTTTGGGGTTTCATAGGAATGACATGTTGTATGATGTTAGGGTCGAAATTTTTAAGGTCATCATACGTCCACACAAAGACATCTTTAAATTCTTTGAACAATTTACTAAATGAAGCTTTTTCTTGTTGAGAACACCCAACCCCTAAATTAATGCACTGCTGATTTTCATTAGTTCCTAAGTTTACTTTTTCATATGATAATGAGGAACTATTGGTTTTACAGTTGACCGATTTTTTGAATTTATCTTGAAGATCATAAAATTTCTCTAATCTAACTACAGACTTAGGGATCGAATTTACCATGTCCAATGAAGATTCAAGAGTTCTCGGATCTAGTATTACCGTGAAATCGCGCAAATTGTCGCCATGCATGCGTTCATCTATGACCTCGCCTTGAAAAGTTTCTTCCATATGCAGGAAGTTAATAATCTGCTGATCGTCGTCGAAGACTCTCCAGTTCGTGATGTTGTCGGGAACGGATGGCCGGAACAACAGTTCGACGGAGAATGCATCCGAGGATAAGCCTTCTACATGAAAGAGTTTAGAAGCTACGTTAGCTAATAGATCAGCTTTGGAATTATTCAATCTAGGAATAGAATTTATATTGAAAGCAGAAAATTTATTCATTAAATTCCATACCTCGGATTGGTAGCTTTTAAGATGCGGAGACAGGCAGTGGATAGAATCTCTTACCTGTCTTACTACGATTTCAGAGTCGCCAAAGACAGTCAAGTTTTGAATGTTCATATCTAAAGATTTTCTAAGACCTTGCAGTAAAGCCTCATATTCTGCATTGTTATTAGTACATTCAAATTCTAGCCTACATGCAATCAATGTTTTGTTACCTGCCGGATCGATAATAACGCAGCCTGCACCAACTCCTTCTTTGGACTTTGACCCTTCAAAATAAAGAGACCAAATTTGATTTTTATTGGGTGCATGAGACCGTTGTGTGGAAGCTGTTGGCTGCATGTATGTTACAATCTCAGACTGTTGTTCTGGATTGGTGATAGTTGAAGCCTCGGCCATGAAATTGATGAAAAAGGTGTCCATCCCTTGTACTTCGGGTGAATCAACAGAAGGTGTGAATGTTTCGTTAGGATCGTTCAAATATGTGATCATGAACTTAAGGTAGCATTCACGATTTACCTTGATATTGTTAGGCTTGCCGTTCTCTGGAAGCCATAGGTGAGACCAGTCTGTCGCGAAATAGTTGTGTAGCTGCTCCGACCAGTCCCTGCTTAAAAACAGACCATACACTTCTAGAATATCCACAACAATAATATCAATAACTTGATGAACCTTGGGGTTAGACGATAATCTTATAAGCACATTTCTTAATTTGCCTATAACTTTAACACTGGTTCGATCAAGTTGTATGATTTTTAAGGTGGATGGTTCAACTTCGGCGTTAATCTTCCGGCATACAGACCATGGCATCACATTGGATGATGCTCCTGAGTCTACCATACAATTGTGCATGTTTCTATTAAAGATTTTGAAAGTTAACAAGAATGGAGGTACATTCTTGCGAGTGCTAAGGGTGGTAGTTCGTGGCTTTTTACTCGTAGTTTCTAAAGCTACTTTATCTAAATTATTTACATTATTTACAGGAAGGCTTCCTTTGTCTTGAGGATCAGGATTATTCTTTGTGGAAGTGTTATGAGGAACTTTGTTCTGAACAACCTTGTTTAAATTACCATTTTTACCATTCTCTGCGATGTTTTGTAGCATTTTTTGTAGCAGAAATGGAAATTTCAATAACTCATAAACAAAAATGTTAGCCCTTAACTTTTTGAGATCTTCAACTACATCATAATCTAAGTTGGGGTTCACATGACTCTATTTAGTCTCAACTGGTTTAGATTGCTTTGGAGGTGAAGTCGTATTGTTTTCGGCAGAAGGTTTGTTTGTTGTCTTACTCCTAGTATTATAGGGATGAACCATCTCGAAGTTAACTTGAAAGATGCTATCCGAGAAGTGTCCAAAAATGTTTGGAGAAGACTCCTCTTCTTGAACTGTCTCTTGTTCAACTACCTCCTCAGGAATTTCAGGAGGCATCAAGTTATCCTGGGATTCTAGAATTTTTTGAAGGGCGTATTGCAAACTTTCTAGATTAAGGCCCTCAGTGGTTGGATTAGGTCGGTTGGTGGGAAAAGGCTTCCTGAACGGGGGTTTGTACGACCCTTTTCTTGAGGAAGCTTCTTCGGTCATCCTTTTTAAATCTATAACTTGATTCGACAATTTTTGAACGACTTTAGTCAAGTTTTCTAAATCAGAGCTTTCAGGTTGTGTTTTACTTTGAGTAGGTCTGGGGAGGATTTCGATCTTCTTTTTGGAAGATGAACTAGTTTCTGTTTAGTTTCTAGTAGAGTCTTTAAGACTAAGTATGTCTTTTTCAATCTGGCTGGCCTCCTCGAAGGATTCTAACAACATGGCTTTCTTAGATCGTTTAACCCAAATAACTATACTTTGATGCAAGGCTTTAGTATAGTATGCTATTATAAGATTCTAGACAGGCATCGAATCCGTAGGGATTCGGTTCTTAAGTGTTAAGAATCTTTGATTAAAGTCTTTAACTTTTTCTTTTGGGTTCATTCTTAAGTTGTAAAGCTCAATGACTAGGACTTTCGGAGGCTTACCGTCTTTGAACTTTTCCAAAAAGAATGACTCAAACTTTTCCCAAGACACGATGGTATGAGGTTGCTGGGCAAAGTACCATGTAGAGGCATTTCCCTCAAAAGTATAGGTGAACAACCTACAGACTACGTCTTCATGCTCGACATTGTGGAGTCCTATGGCTAACATAAACTTTTTAATGTGATCTTCAGCGATCTGTTTTGAGTCAGGGTAAAACCTGGGAAGCCATTTCTCTGGATGTTTAGGTAAGGGATGCTGACCTCCAGGTACAGCTACGACATCCTGGTCGAGCCAAGGTCTAGCAGGATTTTTCTGGTTGGCCATTGGTGTAGTGGGTGTGGAAGGCTGTGAAGGGGAACTGCCCTCGTTAGAAGAGTCTTCTCCAGAAGAAGAAGAGGATGATGGAGGTGGTGAGGGTGGTATTCCAGATCCTCCTGCAACAAAAGTGAGGATTGGATCTGTAGGGTTCACAGTGAGGTTAGTGCCTCTGATTTGTTCTCTTATATAAGAGAAATCTAAAGGTTGGTCCAACGGCTGATTTGGTTGCCTCAAACGCGCTAAGGCACTATGTGTTCTTATGAAAGATTGGCGGACAATCTCTTGTATGTCACCACCTGCAGGATTTGGGGTTGCTGGTTCAACTGTGATCCGTGGATCATCGTTTGATGTGGTTTCTATTTGAGGGGGAATGTTATCGTTCAAATGACTTCTTGTCACTATAGGTGAGCGATTAGGTGGTGGAGGAGTCTTACGACCGCCTCATGCCATTAATAATATTCAGACCCTCCTTCTAGCGCAATTTGTTGACGGGTGAAAATGAATGCTCGCCAACTAGAAGAGTGGATCCGGTCCGGGGTTGTCTAAATGATCCGAAATCGGATTCAGCAGGCTGTCAGGGCATGAAAAATGCTCAAAAATGAAAGTGCCAGGAATCTGAGGAAACCAACACCATTGCGTCCGGCTCGTCTTCCTGATTCCGGTGGTATAATTTTTATCGTAAATGGAGTCTGTATGAAGAAGATATCGCATTCTGTCCGCCGAGCCAAACAGGCAAAATTTTGGATGTTGACTGTACCTGTCCGTACAATGACACGTGTCAGTTCGTACAGTGACACATGTCAGTCCGTACAGCTGACGTGGCATGTCCGTACAATGACATGGCGTAACCAGGGGACGACACGTGGCAGGTCCGTACAGGACACGTGGCAGCACCAGGGGACGACACGTGGCAATTCCGTACAGTGACACGTGTCAGCGTCAGAAGAGGACACGTGGCGGTTCCGTACAGGACACATGGAAGCACCGAAAGGCGACACGTGTCAGGCAGATTTGGCATTTATGGCATACGATTGGACCAATCCCGAGGTGACACGTGTCACCACTGGAAGGGTGACACGTGGCACGGGATGACGTCAGCATCGTACGACGATGACGTGGCAGGCTTACGTGTCATGATGACAGAGCGTACGGAAATGACGTGGCATCGACGCGTGGCAGTGACGTGGGACAATCAGCTGTTGACACGTGGCATCTGTCTGGACGAATGATAGGGTTCCACGTGGCCCAATCACGGGCTGCCACATGGCACCCCAGGTTTAGCCAATGACAGTTATATCAAAAATATTTTGGGCCCGGGGGATTCGAACCCCGGACCTCCCACCGCTACGGCTTCGTAAGAACACGACGACCAACAGACCGCACGTTGTGACTTGTTATGTGAGCGGAGTACATTGTATATAAGTTCATGTTATAGTATACGGCGGGCGTGGTCGGGCCGGGGCTTAGCCCCGACCCACAGTCCTATGGAGCTGCAACGTGACCACGGGCGCGCGGTGCGCGGTTAAATGGAGCGCGTGGTTACAACGGTTATAACCGTTACATATATGTTGCGCGAATTTGTTTAAACCACGGTTTTGAACCCTATATCAATGCGACCAGGAGCGTAAAAGGGGTGGCCTGCGCTAAGCGCGTGGCCACATGATTCCTTATGACCACGCCCAAAGGGAGCGCGCCCAGGACTAGGGGGCTAGTGCCGATTTAGTTCAAAATGGGTTATATAACTATATGATATAGTTAGAAAATGGGTTTTTAAACTGCATTTTTGATTTATTAATGTAATTAATCCATTTTTAAGGGTTATTGGGCTTTTTTAAAGCCTAATTCTTGGGAGGAAGTTGGAGATTGAAACCAACTTTCCCACTATTTAACCAAGGCTATGTTGAGGCCATTTGGGTCAGAGTTTGAGCTTTTGGGAGCTTTTGGAAGCTTTTGGACGGTTTTGGAGAGCAGAGATGCTGAGGCAAAGCCAGGTCTAAGCCAGTTTGAGGCAGAGGAGCTGTTGAGGTAGAGATGTTGTCGGACGATTTCTGAGAGTTCGGTATATCCGTTTCAGGTGCCGTAAGTTGCGCAAGATTCTAGAGATCATGGAAAACAAGACCAGATCAGTCTAGAAGCCAATCGACAATTGTAAAAGATGTACTAATAAACTTTCGAAAAGAAATCAAGAAGCCTCCCTCACAGAGAAAAGGCCCGGAGACGTAGGCAAAGTTGCCGAACTCCGTTATCAAATTTGTGCATAATGGTTTGCTGCTTTTCATTGCATTTCAGATTTGCTTATATGTCTATGGTTGTATAATGCGTTTTCTTTTCTCGCTCTTTCATTAAAGTTTCCCAATGGTTAATTAATGCATGCAAATAAAACTCAACCATAGTCATTCGAAAAATCCTGACGGATCACTAAATAACCCAAGCCATTTGGGATAACCCACCCTGACAGGTTTAGCGGCTCCGTTAGCCGATCTAAGTCCTAGAAAAACAAAAGAAAACTACTCTAAATAAACTAATCTAAATAAAAATGACAATTAAAACAAACTAAAAAATATATTTGAACTACTAATATATACAATTTACTATCTAATACTATAATAACTCAACTCTATAAAATCAAATGTTCAATTACCAACAGAATCATCTTTAATAACAAATCTACAATATTTACAAATTACAGATTTAAATGAAATCCTGCAAAACTCATTTGTAATCTGTCCTAAGACAGCGAAACTATTGTTTTTTTTTATTTTATAATTTTATGAAAAAGAAATAAAATAAAAAACTAATCTAAGCTAAGCGACTAAAATAATAACTCTAACTATGAATCTAAACTATTATATCTATCTAAACTACTTATATTATACTAACAAACTAACTATTAAACAAAATATAGCAAACTGACCTGAAGTAACGCTTCAGGTTTGTCCTGTGTATGATGGTTGATTCAGCTGTTTGGTGGTAGGAAACCCACACCAGATTCTCCACGAGCTTCTCGTAAACAAAAGTTGTTGTGCTCTTCAAATATAAATAACAGGACAAACAAGACATAAAAATTACAACAATCTTATAATTTACAAATCGTAGCAGCTAGATAAATCTGTTGTGCAAAGACTTGTACAAAGTGATTCATTTAACGAAAAAGGTAAACCTGTAATTCATTAAACTGAAGCAAACTAATTGTTGTATTTTTAAATATAAGAGAGATCAGACATGGAAAACATATAAATTAAATCACATCAACATGCAAAGAATTATGATAGCTAAAGTAGTCGATAATTAATTGCAAACTGATATGCAGAATACTTGAAACAAAAGTTGGATATATTGAAAGCGAAAGCTGTTACAAGACATCAACTTTCATCTCAGTTTGAATCATAAATCCATAGTCTGGTTCTCCCCACAGTGATGATGATGGGTTTATTACAAAAAATGACAAGTATTTAAAGACCTCCCACAGGGTAAAACATCCCTGTGGGAATTATCAAAACAGTTTACAAAAATCTGGGGATAATATCCCAAGTTTCTAACTCAAGGTAACAACCTAAAAGAAAACCATATCCAAAGTATCTCCTAAACTGCTACAACACGCCCATTTGATCATTGTAATTCATATGCACCTGAAAGAGGACAAAAATAGACAAGTTAAGAGGATATTTTATTGATAAAATTGACAAAAATCTAATTTTTAAGACTAGTTACAGAAACTGGCGATTCTGTAGCTGGTCTAAATTAAACACATAATCGTTTTAAAACCAATTCGAATCTTAAAGAATATATTCAAAATATTGAACAACATTTGATTGCTAATTAGAAACCAAAAGAATCATTGAAATCGACACTTGTATGCAAATTGTAACAAAGTAAAACGTGGTCAATCGAATGATAACAGAGTTGCATGCACTCTGCTCAATTTGTTATCGCCAATTTAGGGTAAACAGAACCGCTTTAGATAATTCAACAGTAATGAAATGATTTTCATGAACCAATTCCAATGGACACAAATAGTTTATGTTGCTTCAGCCATCGACAAAATCATTGTCGAATCCAAACGAAACCAACAAGATCATTTTTTGAAATTGATATAACTATATTAAACATATACAAACGATCATGCTATTTGCAAATCAAATCAAAACCTCTATGTAAATTGAAACAAATGAAATCGTAATTGAATTAATCAGTTGATAACAGGATATGTGGGATTTTTCAAACGTTTGTTATTTCCAATTGGGAGGAGACAGAATCGATTGACAGTCAACGAAATCATCACTTGAATCAATTTCAAAACGAACTATTAGCCGAGTTTTTCATACGAATTCAACAGAGACAAAATATGTCGATCTGAGCTTAACAATTTCTTTTTTGAAAATCAAAACCAACAGAGCAACATCAAATCTATTTTCAATACCAATCCAACTCATACAAGCAATCGTACTAACTCAAGACACGCAACAATCATTTGCAAATCAAATAAAAAAGGAATGAATCAAAACAGTTTGGAGACAACATAATCGTCATGTAAAATCGTATCAATCAACCCAGCTCCATGATTTTAGCAAAGAGATCTTTTGCACAGGTCAAAATTAAATGAGAATATCGATGCAATACAAACAGAGTCGTTCCTGGTAAATCGAAGTCTACAGGGTTGTTTTGAGTCTATTAGGAACAAACAAAACTAATCGAAATCAAACCAAATCGATTATCCTAAATCAAATGAATATAATTGATTCAAAACACAAACCAAACTAAATAAAAAACCAATCAATTGCTAAATTGGGCACGACAAAATCGCATAACCAAATCATAGCTACATTTGAGTTTAGTCAAATGAATCTACTGTACAGGAAATAGAATCACTTCAAATGTATTAAAACTAATAGAGCTATAGAAAGTAAATACAATCGATTATATTTATTTGAGAGAACTCAAAAAAACAAAATTCATATTGAAATTCATACCTGGACAATAAGAAACGACTTCGATTATGATAATTTGGAATTGACGAAGGCTGTTGCCGATTTGACATTCCTAAATACAATCGAACCAGTGGTTTTCTGTTTCTTGTCATTATCTTGAAGCATGTCCCTTTCTCTTGACAGCACTGTAACTTGGTTCTCTAAAGATTTTATCTTTGATTGCAATAAGGGAACATCGGTGTAGTAACGCTCTAGCCACACATTGCATTGGATACATGCTGTCTGCTTGGGCTTCAGAATTGTAGGTGAGTGTTTGTTTAAATCACCGAGGGTTTCATTATGTAGCTTGATTCCTGGGTAGTTAGGATTGTTCTTTAGGCATGGGGGTAAATTAGAAACATAGTCATATGGTTTCTCGGAGCATAGGCCACGGGAATAGGGGTACTCTTCAGCCAGGAAACACTCAATATTGGAGTGCGAGTCCTCGTTCAGAACTATGGGATTTTGGTCAACGTTTGGCTTAGGTTTATTCTGGGCAAGTCTCAATATCAGTCGAGCATTCTTCTTACCCTTGCTGTCGATGGTAGGATTAACCTTGACTTTCTTACTCACAGGCTTCTTGACAACCTCAATCTTGTCTGTTATGATGTCGGGTAGGTCGATGTCAGGGAAAATAGAGGGTTTGGAAGGGGGTAGAAGGATATGAAAAGGCACAGGTGGCCCGACCATACTCTCACTAACCACGGATTTATCGATTTGGACAGACTCTGGATTTGCAAAGCCATTTTTGGATAAAAAGGCTTGCCAATTATCACCATGAAGGTTTAAATGGTGGACGACAATGAGTCTAATCAAGCCGTGATGAATCAAGATGCTATTATCCTTCTCGCATTTGAACCTCTTAGACATCTTGTAAAGACTACGCAAGAAGTAATGCGGCATGTTCAAAGGATAGCCCATGAAATTCATCAATAACCAGAGGTGATACAGAAAAACCAAGCCATACCGACCTTCACAGATCACAAATTGTTTCAAAATCACCAAAAGATCATGCCACCTGGGTTTAAGGGTGGAAATAGGCATACCTTTATCACAGGAGACAATCTTCCTTGATACGAATAGTAATGGCCACGACACCTCATCAACTTTGGAGTTTTTAAACCATCACTGGTCCGTGGCTACTAGTCCTGTAGCAGAGCTTATGAATTCTTCATTGAGTTCAAGATGAATGTCACCTACTTTAGCCCTACACCCATCAAAGGTGAGGGCGAATTGTTGGGCAACTGAAAGGTTGAAGCCCTCGAACCTCTGTATAAACACGAGCCGACCACTGTCTTCTAAATCCTTACGGGAATCATCGAACAGTAATAGAGATTAACTACCGTTTGGCTCTATGCGCACCACCGGTGCCATAGACAGGAGCACACGGTGAGTGAGGTGAACGGGCCAGGGTTTGAACACAGCATACGCAGGGGCCGAACACTCATAGGCTTACCCGAAACTAGCAAAGGTGAACCGAGATAGGGGGAAAACATTAATGACAAAACGTGCGAAGGTGGTGAAGCTAGTTCAACCCATGCACAACAGTCATATCCCATAGTAAAACTGCCGGAGAAAATAACTATTCAAACCACTATGCATATGTTAAAAACATGTCATTCAATCAATGAAACCTTATGGTAAATCGACCAAACATTTGCACGAGTAAAATTTTATCATAGCTTTAAAACCAAACAAATGATTCGAAATCAATACCAAGGGTCCGATCATATGAAACATGTGTTATGTGAAAAGATTTATACTAAGGGTCTAACCATAACACCAATGTGTTTTC
Source organism: Picea engelmannii (assembly GCA_009831015.1). Lineage (NCBI taxonomy): Eukaryota > Viridiplantae > Streptophyta > Pinopsida > Pinales > Pinaceae > Picea > Picea engelmannii. Next base: position 473,044 of record ML790339.1, on the reverse strand, counting down.
ATGAAACCAATGATCAAAAAACATATAAATCAGATCACCAATGCATCACAAACTCGATCAAAAGAATATCATTACAGTCTTGTAAAATGAAGTCATATTAACAAATAAAAATGCCAAATGAATAAGGATGTTGGAGTCTTGTCAACTGTATAACGATAAGTAAATTGGAAACGCAATGGGCATATCGACAAGGATGATTACAAGAATCCAGTGACGATTTTAATGTGACTTCGAAAACCAAGTTTTCACGCTTGCAGTCATGAAAACAAGAACAAAGGTAAGTGTGCAAATAGCGCAAAAATAATAGTGTAGTTTTATTCAAGGATTGCGACGAAAATCAAGGTTTGCGAAACACTGGTGTAGGCAACTTATAAGGACAATAGAAAAATGCGAATTGGATGCCAACAATGGCGACACACTGGTAGAAGCAGTTATCTCTTCCAAAAAGAACAAACTCAGATTAGGATAACGAGAAAAATTCTAACTCAAAAATAACAACCAGAAAATCGTATAAACATCTTCATCAACCACATATTCCAGCAGTGTTTAAAGGATGAGAACTGATAACAGTCTTAAGACAAGCGAGCCATGACATTAAAGACAAAATATCCAATATTGTTGACAGAGCCACTACTACCAACATGCGTCCATAGCCTCGACAAGGTTTCCATTTAACCCACTCTGATATTCGTATCCTGCCAAGAAGTTCCAGATCAGAATAAAGGACATTTAAGGTTAAGAGGTTTCTTATTTTTGCCAATTTTCATATACCCGACATTGCTTCGCTGCCAGCGGGCCTGTTCAGCACCCCGACGAAGTTTTCTTGGCACCATGCATGCATTTACCCGCTGCCAGTAGACCTGTTCAGCATCCCGACGGGTTTACAAGCACTTCCCACAGCTCTGTTATTGAATTTTTTTTTTTTTTTGAAAGATATATAGTTGAGCGAGGTGACGCTGAAAATTATGATTTTAACATATTTTTTACAGACCTCATCATGATTTTTTAGAACTGTCCTTTATCAAGATCCATAGATGTTTCATTTACAGAACCAACTTTCTAAGGCAGGGAGACATCTTCTGAGTCATTCCCTTAAGGAATAGGGAAAGCGTAAAAATATAATAGATGATCGTGAAAGGATTCACTCAGAGATCGAAATCAGTTAACTTCTTTCAAACAACAATTTTTTTTGCCAACACAGATGTAAATTTCAGAAGTATGCAATTGATGTTTATACAATTTTTTTAGCAGTCATTTTAGTGAAGGAATTTTTTGTTTTCTTTGTTCGAATAGTTCAGCATGCAGGTATGTGTAAAAACAAAAACTAATAAACGCAAAGGAGAAATAAAAAACAAAACAACAAAAGAAAAGCAAACAAAAACAAAATATATGTACATAATATACAAGGGTTGTCATCAAGCAAAATATATTTTCAGAGCTTGGCCATTCACCGGATAGGTGTCAAACTGCCCTTCTAGATTCTGCAATCGGAAAGAACTGGGACCCAACTTCTCAGCAATTAAAAACGGTCCAAGCCATAAGTTTTGAAATTTCGCGTGCTCTCCCTTTCCCTCATGCGGTTTGTCCCATTTTAAGACGAGATCACCTACTTCGAAATTCCTATCAGAGGCAAAGTTAGAATCGAACCAGCTTTTAACTACTAGTTGATGCTGATCTAATTTACGTTTAGCTTGGGCTCTTACCTCTTCTAGCTTCATCGAAGCGTTAATTCGGTTTTCTAAAGGGGGACAGTCTTCTTCTTGAATTTTCTGCGATAGCTGAAGTGAAGGAAGAAGAATGTGTGGTGGCATAATTGCTTCTCTGCCATAAATGAGAAAGAAAGGAGAGTTACCTACAACAGTTTTTGGTGTTACCCTATCATCCCAAAGCACGTTTAACAGTGCATTGTGCTAGTTTTTGTAATTTTCAGCCACTGTTCTCTTGATGATTTTAATCAAGTTCTTATTTGTTGACTCTGTCAATCCATTTCCCTAGGGGTAATAGCTAGCGAAATACTTCAATTTAATTCCTTTTTCCAAAGAGAACTCGCTCATTTCAAGAGAGGAAAAGTAAGAAGCATTATTGAATACCAAACAATCAGGGATACCAAAATGAGTGATAATATTCGAATTTAAAAAGGCAATTGCCTGACTAGTATTCACAGTTCTTAACGTGGCAGCTTAAGACCACCTGGTGAAATAATCTATGGCTGTTATGATAAATTTATGCTATTGTGAGGATGGCAGGTTGATTGGACCTATAATATCAAGGCCCCACTGCTGAAAAGGAGAATTTACTGAAACAGGCTGCAAAGGAAAGGCTGGTTTCTGTAACCACCCTGATGCTTTCTGACAAATAGTACACTTATGACACAAGACATGGGCGTCTCTAAAAAGTGTGGGCTAGTAATAACCGGCTCTCAAAACCTTATGGTCAGTGGTGTCACCACCATAATGACCACCTGCTTCTCCTACATGCAATTCTAGTAAGATTTTTTCTGCTTCGTCTTTCTCAAGACAACGCATCAGTACACCATCAAAATTTTGACGAAACATAATACCATTGACCAAATGAAAGGAGGCGGAATTTAATCTCAACTCTCTTCTTTTAGTGGGATTCAAGTGACGGGGGGATGACCCATGTTCAAGACATAATTTTATATCATCATACCATGGACTAACAAAGTTTTGTGCGCAACAGATTACATTTTGATCGTGCTGTCCTAGATTTGACGTATCATTTTCTTCTTGCTGTCCTGCGGCTGAGTCAGAAACTAACTTGCATAACTCTTGGTCTCTCACTATTTGAGCTGGGGTAATTTCTATGTTGTACTCCTGCAAGGAGGTGACCCAGTTAGCCCTCTTTTCACCTAGTTCCTTTTGCACTAACAGGTTCCTGACGGTTGCATAAGGGACAATGATCTTCGTCCTGGATTTCAAAAGATAAGACTGGAAGTTCTTGACATCTTTGAAAACAGCGTAGGCTTGTTGATCTACTGCTGGGTAATTAAGTTCAGTGCCTTTGAAAGCAGAGCTCATAAAGGCAATGGGTACTTCATTTTTTTCTGCATTCTTTTGAGTTAGGACGACTACGTAGGAGCGATCAGAAGCGAAAGTGTATAGCGTGAAGTCTTGGGAAAAGTCGGGGCTCATGAGAGAAGGAGCATCTATTATGGCCTTCTTTATTGCATTAAAATCTTGATTTTCTAAGGGTCCCCAATGATATTGGGTGTCTTTCTTAATTAAATTTTGTAAAGGCCTGACCATTTCGGAGAAACTGGGGACAAATATCCTCACAAAGTTTATCTGGCCTAAGAAAGAATGCATAGATTTTTTGAATGTAGGAGGGGGAAGTTTCGAGATGACTTGATTCCTTTCGGGGTCGATAATCATCCCTTCGCTTGACACAATAAATCCCAAGAGTTTACCATGTTCTACTGCAAAGATGGATTTTTTAGGGTTCAAGGAAATGTCGTATTTACGACATCGCTGTAGAACGGCTCGTAAATGAGCTAGATGATCGATTTTGTTTTTAGAAAATACAGTCACATCATCTAAGTAAACTATGACGAACTGATTGATTAAGCCCCAGAAAGCGATGTCCATTGCTCTTTGGAAAGTGGCACCAACATTAATCAATCCAAAAGGCATTTTTCGATAAGCGTAGGTGCCCCATGGAGTGCGGAAGGTAGTTTTAAGTTGGTCCGGAGGAGACATCAGGACTTGGTTGTACCCCGAGAAACCATCCAATAAGGATAGTCTCTCAGAACCATATACTTGTTGAAGGATCTGTTCCATGGGTGGGACAAGATAGTTGTCTTTATCAGACGCTCTATTAAGGTTTCGAAAATCAACGCATAGTCGGATTTCCCCACTTTTCTTCCGGACAGGGACAAGGTTAGAAACCCATTGAGTGTGCCTAACAGGGAAAATAATCTTAGCATTCAGGAGTTTATTCAATTCTTTTTTGACGGTCAGTTCGAGCTTAGGGTGCATTTTTCTTAATTTCTGTTGAAAGGGTGAGGTCTGGGGTTTCATAGGAATGACATGTTGTATGATGTTAGGGTCAAAAGTTTTAAGGTCATCATACATCCACGCAAAGACATCTTTAAATTCTTGAACAATTTAATAAATGCATCTTTTTCTTCTTGAGAACACCCAACCCCTAAATTAATGCACTGTTGATTGTCATTAGTTCCTAAGTTTACTTTTTCATATGATAATGAGGAACTATTGGTTTTACAGTTGACGGATTTTTTGAATTTATCTTGAAGATCATAAAATTTTTCTAATCTAACTACAGACTTAGGGATCGAATTTACCATGTCTGATGAAGATTCATGAGTTCTCGGATCTGGTATTACCGTGAAATCATGCAAATTGTCGTCGTGCGTGCGTTCGTCTATGACCGCGCCTTGAAAAGTTTCTTCCATATGCAGGAAGTTAATAATCTACTGATCGTCATCGAAGACTATCCAGTTCATGATGTTGTTGGGAACGGATGGCGAGAACAACAGTTCGATGGAGAATGCATCCGAGGATAAGCCTTCTGCAGGAAAGAGTTTAGAAGCTACGTTAGCTAATAGACCAGCTTCAAAATTATTCAATCTAGGAATAGAATTTATATTGAAAGCAAAAAATTTATTCATTAAATTCCATACCTCGGATTGGTAGCTTTTAAGATGCGGAGACAGGCAGTGGATAGAATCTCTTACCTATCTTACTACGATTTTGGAGTCGCCAAAGACAGTCAAGTTTTGAATGTTCATATCTAAAGATTTTCTGAGACCTTGCAGTAAAGCCTCATATTCTGCAGTGTTATTAGTACATTCAAATTCTAGCCTACATGCAATCAATGTTTTGTTACCTGCCAGATTGATAATAATGTAGCCTGCACCAGCTCCTTCTTTGGACTTTGACCCGTCAAAATAAAGAGACCAAATTTGATTTTTATTGGGTGCATGAGACCGTTGTGTGGAAGCTGCTGGCTGCATGTATGTTACAATCTTGGACTGTTGTTCTGGATTGGTGATAGTTGAAGCCTCGGCCATGAAATTGCCGAAAAAGGTGTCCATCCCTTGTACTTCGGGTGAATCAGTAGAAGGTGTGAATGGTTCGTTGGGATCGTTCAAATCTGTGACCGTGAACTTAAGGTAGCGTTCACGATTTACCTTGATCTTGTTACGCTTGCCATTCTCTGGAAGCCATAGGTTAGACCAGTCTGTCATGAAATAGTCGTGTAGCTGCTCCGACCAATCCCTGCTTAAAAATAGACCATATACTTCTGGAATATCCACAACAATAATATCAATAACTTGATGAACCTTGGGGTTAGACGATAATATTATAAGCACATTTCTTAATTTGCCTATAACTTTAACACTGGTTCGATCAAGTTGTATGATTTTTAAGGTGGATGGTTCAACTTCGACGTTAATCTTCTGGCATATAAACCATGGCATCACATTGGATGATGCTCCTGAGTCTACCATACAATTGTGCACGTTTCTATTAAAGATTTAGAAAGTTAACAAAAATGGAGGTACATTCTTGCGAGTGCTAAGGGTGGTAGTTTGTGGTTTTTTACTCGCAGTTTCTAAAGCTACTTTATCTAAATTATTTACATTATTTACAGGAAGGCTTCCTTTGTCTTGAGGATCAGGATTATTCTTTTTGGATGTGTTCTAAGGAACTTTGTTCTGAACAACCTTGTTTAAATTACCATTTTTACCATTCTCTGCGATGTTTTGTAGCATTTTTTGTAGCAGAAATGGAAATTTCAATAACTCATAAACAAAAATGTTAGCCCTTAACTTTTTGACATCTTCAAATACATCATAATCTAAGTTGGGGTTCACATGACTTTGTTTAGTATCAACTGGTTTAGATTTCTTTGGAGGCGAAGTCGTAGTGTTTTCGGCAGAAGGTTTGTTTGTTGTCTTACTCCTAGTATTATAGGGATGAACCGTCTCGAAGTTAGCTTGAAAGATGCTATCCGAGAAGTTTCCAAAAATGTTTGGAGAAGACTCCTCTCCTTGAACTGTCTCTTGTTCAACTACCTCCTCAGGAATCTCAGAAGGCATCAAGTTATCCTGGGCTTCTAGAATTGTTTGAAGGGCGTATTGCAGACTTTCTAGATTAAGGCCCTTGGTGGTTGGATTAGGTCGGTTGGTGGGAAAAGGATTCTTGAATGGGGGTTTGTATGGCCCTTTGCTCGAGGAAGCTTCTTCAGTCATCCTTTTTAAATCTATAACTTGATTCGATAGTTTTTGAACAACTTTAGTAAAGTTTTCTAAATCAGAGCTTTCAGGTTGTGTTTTACTTTGAGTAGGTCTGGGGAGGATTTCGATCTTCTTTTTGGAAGATGAACTAGTTTCTGTTTCATTTCTAGTATAGTCTTTAAGACTAAGTATGTCTTTTTCAATCTGGCTAGCCTCCTTGAAGGCTTCTAACAACGTGGCTTTCTTAGATCGTTTAACCCAAATAGCTATACTTTGATGCAAGGCTTTAGTATAGTATGCTATTATAAGATTCTCGGCAGGCATCGAATCCATAGGGATTCGGTTCTTGAGTGTTAAGAATATTTGATTAAAGTCTTTAACTTTTTCTTTTGGGTTCATTCTTAAGTTGGAAAGCTCAATGAATAGGACTTCCAGAGGCTTACCGTCTCCGAACTTTTCCAAAAAGCATGACTAGAACTTTTCCCAAGACATGATGGTATGAGGTTGCTGGGAAAAGTACCATGTAGAGGCATTGCCATCGAAAGTATAGGGGAACAACCTATAGAGTTCACAGTGAGGTTAGTGCCTCCGAGTTGTTCTCTGATATCAGAGAAATCTAAAGGTTGGTCCAACAGTCGATTTGGTTGCCTCAAACGGGCTAAGGCACTATGTGTTCTTATGAGAGATTGGCGGACAATCTATTGTATGTCCCCACCTGTAGGATTTGGGGTTGCTGATTCAACTGTGATCCGTGGATCGTCATTTGATGTGGTTGTTGTTTGAGGGGGAATGTTATCGTTCTGATGACTTCTTGTCACTATAGGTGAGCTATTAGGTGGTGGAGGAGTCTTACGATCGCCTCGTGCCATTAATAAATTTCAGGCCCTCCTTCTAGCGCCATTTGTTGACGGGAGAAAATGAACGCTCGCTAACTGGAAGAGTGGATCCAGTCCGGGGTTGTCTAAATAACCCAAGCCGTTGGGGATAACCCACCCTGATGGGTTTAGCGGCTCCGTTAGCCGATCTAAGTCCTAGAAAAACAAAAGAAAACTACTCTAAATAAACTAATCTAAATAAAAATGAAAATTAAAAAAAACTAATAAAGAAATCTGAACTACTAATATATACAATTTACTATCTAATACTATAATAACTCAACTCTATAAAATCAAATGTTCAATTACCAACAGAATCAACTTTAATTACAAATATACAATTTTTACAAATTACAGATTTAAATGAAATCCTACAAAACTCATTTGTAATCTGTCCTAAGAGAACAAAACTATTGTTTTATTTTATTTTATAATTTTATGAAAAAGAAATAAAATAAAAAACTAATCTAAGATAAGTGACTAAAATAATAACTCTAACTATGAATCTAAACTATTATATCTATCTAAACTACTTATATTATACTAACAAACTAACTATTAAACAAAATATAACAAACTGACCTAAAGTAATGCTTCAGGTTTGTCCTGTGTATGATGGTTGATTCAGCTGTTTGGTGGGAGGAAACCCACACCAGATTCTCCACGAGCTTCTCGTAAACGAAAGATATTTTGCTCTTCAAATATAAATAACAGGACAAACAAGACATAAAAATTACAACAATCTTATAATTTACAAATTGTAGCAGCTAGATAAATCTGTTGCGCAAAGACTTGTACAAAGTGATTCATTTAATTAAAAAGGTAAACCTGTAATTCATTAAACCGAAGCAAACTAATTGCTGTATTTTTAAATATAAGAGAGATCAGACATGGACATCATATAAATTAAATCACATCAACATGCAAAGAATTATGATAGCTAAAGTAGTCGATCATTAATTGCAAACTGATATGCAAAATACTTGAAACAAAAGTTGGATATATTGAAAGCGAAAGCTGTTACAAGACATCAACTTTCGTCTCAGTCTGAATCATAAATCCATAGTCTGGTTCTCCCCACAGTGATGATGATGGGTTTATTACAAAAAATGACAAGTATTTAAAGACCTCCCACAGGGTAAAACATCCCTGTGGGAATTATCAAAATAGTTTACAAAAATCTGGGGATAATATCCCAAGTTTCTAACTCAAGCTAACAACCTAAAACAAAACCATATCCAAAGTATCTCCTAAACTGCTACAAAATGCCCATTTGATCATTGTAATTCGTCTGCACCTGAAAGAGGACAAAAATAGACAAGTTAAGAGGATATTTTATTGATAAAAATGACAAAAATCTAATTTTTAAGACTAGCTACAGAATCTTGTGATTCTATAGCTGGTCTAAATTAAACACATAATCGTTTTAAAATCAATTCGAATCTTAAAGAATATATTCAAACTATTGAACAACATTTGATTTCTATATAGAAACCAAAAGAATCATTCAAATCGACACTTGTATGCAAATTGTAACAAAGTAAAACGTGGTCAATCGAATGATAACAGAGATGCATGCACTTTGTTCAATTTGTTATCGCCAATTTAGGGTAAACAGAACCGCTTTAGATAATTGAATAGTAATGAAATGATTTTCATGAACCAATTCCAATCGACACAAATAGTTTATGTTTCTTCAGCCATCGACAAAATCATTGTCGAATCCAAACGAAACCAACAAGATCGTTTTTTCAAATTGATATAACTGTATTAAACATATACAAACGATCATGCTATTTGCAAATCAAATCAAAACTTGTATGTAAATTGAAACAAATGAAATCGTAATTGAATTAATCAGTTGATAACATGATATGTGGGATTTGTCAAATGTTTGTTATTGCCAATTGGGAGCAGACAGAATGGATTGATAGTCAACGAAATCATCACTTGAATCAATTTCAAAATGAACTATTAGCCGATTTTTTCATACGAATTCAACAGAGACAAAATATGTCGATCTGAGCTTAACAATTTTTTTTTTGAAAATCAAAACCAACAGAGCAGCATCAAATCTATTTTCGATACCAATCCAACTCATACAAGCAATCGTACTAACTCAAGACACGCAACAATCGTTTGCAAATCAAATAAAAAAGGAATGAATCAAAACAGTTTGGAGACGACATAATCGTTATCTAAAATCGTATCAATCAACCCAGCTCCATGATTTTAGCAAAGAGATATTTTGCACAGGTCAAAAGTAAACGAGAATATCGATGCAATACAAACAGAGTCATTCCTGGTAAATCGAAGTCTACAGGGTTGTTTTGAGTCTATTAGGAACAAACTAAACTAATCGAAATCAAACCAAATCGATTATCCTAAATCAAACGAACATAATTGATTCAAAACACAAACCAAACTGAATAAAAAACCAATCAATTGCTAAACTGGGCACGACAAAATCGCATAACCAAATCATAGCTACATTTGAGTTTAGTAAAATGAATCTACTGTGCAGGAAACATAATCACTTCAAATGTATTAAAACGAATAGAGCTATAGAAATAAAATCCAATCGATTATATTTATTCGAGACAACTCAAAAAAACAAAATTCATATTGAAATTCATACCTGGACAATAAGAAATGACTTCGATTATGATAATTTGGAATTGACGAAGGTTGTTGCCAATTCGATATTCCTGAAGACAATCGAACCAGTGGTTTTCTGTTTCTTGTCATTAGCTTGAAGCCTGTCCCTTTCTCTCGACAACACTATAACTTGGTTCTCTAAAGATTTGATCTTTGATTGGAATAAGGGAATGTAGGTGTAGTAACGCTCTAGCCACACATTGCATTGGATACATGATGTCTGCTCGGGCTTCAGAATTGCAGGCAAGGGTTTGTTTAAATCACCGAGGGTTTCATTATGTAGCTTGATTCCTGGGTAGTTAGGATTGTTCTTTAGGCACGAGGGTAAATTAGAAACATAGTCATAGGGTTGCTCGGAGCATAGGCCACAGGAATAGGGGTACTCTTCAGCCAGGAAACGCTCGATATCGGAGTCCAAGTCCTTGCTTAGAACTATGGGCTTTTGGTCAACATTTGGCTTAGGTTTATTCCGGGAAAGTCTGGATATCAATCGAGCATTCTTCTTACCCTTGCTGTCAACGGTAGGATTACCCTTGAATTTCTTAATCATAGGCTTCTTGACAGCCTCAATCTTGTCTGTTATGATGTCGGGTAGGTCGATGTCAGGGAAAACAGAGGGTTTGGAAGGGGGTAGAAGGATATGAAAAGGCACGGGTGGCCTGACCATAGTCTCACTAACCACGGCTTTATCGATTTGGACAGACTCTGGATTAGCAAAGCCATTTCTGGATAAAAAGGCTTGCCAATTATCGCCATGAAGGTTTAAATGGTGGACGATGATGAGTCTAATCAAGCCATGATGAAACAAGCTGCTATCAGCCTTCTCGCATTTGAACCTCTTAGACATCTTGTAAATACTACGCAAGAAGTAATGTGGCATGTTCAAAGGATAGCCCATGAAATTCATCAATAACCGGAGGTGATACAGAAAAACCAAGCCATACCGACCTTCACAGGTCACAAATTGTTTCACAATCACCAAAAGATCGTGCCACCTGGGTTTAAGGGTGAAAATAGGCATACCTTTATCACAGGAGACAACCTTCCTTGATACGAATAGTAATGGCCACGACACCTCATCAACTTTGGAGTTTTTAAACCATCGTTGGCCTATGCTTGCTAGTCCTATAACAGAGCTTATGAATTCTTCATTGATTTCAAGCTGAATGTCACCTACTTTAGCCCTACACCCATCAAAGGTGAGGGAGAATTTTTGGGCAACCGAAAGGTTGAAGCCCTCGAACCTCTGTATAAACATGAGCCAACCACTGTCTTCTAAATCCTTACGGGCATCATCGAACAGTAACAGAGCTTGACTACCGTTTGGCTCTATGCACACCACCGGTGCCATAGACAGGAGCACATGGTGAGTGAGGTGAACAGGCTAGGGTTTGAACACAACATACGCAGGGACAGAACACTCACAGGCTTACTCGAAACTAGAAAAGGTGAATCGGGATAGGGGGAAAACATTAATGACAAAATGTGCGAAGGTGGTGAAGCTAGTTCAACCCATGCACAACAGTCATATCCCATAGTACAACCGCCAACGCAAATAACTATTCAACCCACTATGAATATGTTAAAAACCATGCCATTCAATCAATGAAACCTTATGGTAAATCGACCAAACATTTGCACGAGTAAAATTTTATCATATCTTTAAAACCAAACAAATGAATTGAAATCAATACCAAGGGTCCGATCGTATGAAACATGTGTTATGTGAAAAGATTTATACTAAGGGTCTAACCATAAAACCAATGTGTTTTCATGAAACCAATGATCAAAGAACATATAAATCAAATCACCAATGAATCACAAACTCGATCAAACGAATATCATTACATTCTTGTAAAATGAAGTCATATTAACAAATAAAAATGCCAAATGAATAAGGATGTTGGAGTCTTGTCAACTGTATAACGATAAGTAAATTGGAAACGCAATGGGAATATCGACAAGGATGATTACAAGAATCCAGTGACGATTTTAATGTGACTTCGAAAACCAAGTTTTCACGCTTGCAGTCATGAAAACAAGAACAAAGGTAAGTGTGCAAATAGCGCAAAAATAATAGTGTCGTTTTATTCAAGGATTGCGACGAAAATCAAGGTTTGCGAAACACTGGTGTAGGCAGCTTATAAGGACAATAGAAAAATGCGAATTGGCTGCCAACACGGTTCGAATGGGGTGAGGTTTGGGAAAGTTATGCCTTCTGGTAGCTCCCATGCAACAAAGGAGATCAATATTAGTAGCCAGTTGAAATGGAATTCATGCCCCTGGTCCTGGGATTCTCTATAGTCATTCTCTAGCTGATTGTCCAAATACTTTTCCCAATTCATCTGGAGTCCTTCTGCGCATTTTTTGGCGAGGTCCACTACGAAGCCTGATACTTGCATAGTTTTATTCTTACAGAACATCTTCCCTGCTATCAGTTGACATGTGAGGTGCACTGTGCCACTCTCGATAGAGGTGACCTTGTAACCTCGCATGCCTTTTTCAACATTTCCATACGCCTTTTTAATCTTCTGTGAAAGCACGCAGTCCACGGTCTTCCCAGGGTAGTACTCTTGGGGATCAGGGATCTACATGCTAAGCCTGGTAATCTTGTTGATCAACGCCAGATCAACAATTATGTGACTGTTAAACCACAGGTATCCTCCATGGTAACTTGCTAGAAGCAATTTCACACAAGCAGTCACCTCCTGATGTCTGTCGAAGTGCAGTATTTTCATGACGTTGAGCAGAGTAGACTGCGCAAGGTTCATCATCCATTATTGAGGGACGATCTTCAGATTGTGGCCCTTAGTCTTTGTTAAGTAATTAGATGGTGCGAGCATGTTGTAGGATTTACGGTCTCCCAGGTTGAAGTCACAACACTTCAACGCTGTAACCTTGTCTTGATCTACTTGGTAGGTGCGAACTCCTTTCAGTAGATATGCAGTGATTAGGGTGTAGTCAAAGTCTTGAGGGACACTATCCCTATTAATATCACCACTTAAAGGGGGAATGTAAGCAGGTATAATGGTTGGCACTATCCTAGAGTTGGCTTCTTCATGTATATGCTTAGTTCTCGCCTCTGCGCCGACTCGAGATGTTCCAGCCCAAGCAGTCGATGGGGAGGCTACCACTCCTCTCGACGACAAGGCTTGGACTCCAGTGGACATTTCTCTTTCCGACATGACTCTTTCTGTCCTTAATCTAGCAATTACTTCTCTCACTGATTCTTCTGCTACGCTAAGCTCGTCGGAAATGTAAGCTCGAGATCACTGTCTTGGGTTGTCAATGGACTGTCGATACTGTAATCAGATAGAGTGTAAGGCTAGAGTAATCACTGTTTCACAATGTGGTTGTTCTGTCAGCTCAAGTTCTCAATTGGAAAAAGTGTCTTCCGACCATGGTGCGACGGAATAAGTAAGTAAATTTGCAATAGATTGCTAGCAATGGATATGAAACTTCCATGACCATTTATCTATCCGTTAAGGTGAGGTCCAACGATCTAATGGTAACCCATAACTTATTTTCGATCCATTCGGAGAGGCGATTGAATAGGTATATCAGTTCCAATGACTATATTGCTTCATCATGGTGAAGTACTCTATGTCGTTGTTCTGATATCTTGGCAAAGCTCCAATTCTGCAATTCTTCTTGCTGTGAAGTGTCCTCTATAACCTCTTGTAACCTTATAGTACTAGCCCTTTTCTTTCTTAACTTCCTAGCCTTCTTCCCGGTGAGTTTCGTCTTAGTAATTCTTTTACCATTCTGATGTTTATCTTCTGTGGCCTTAGTTACATCGCGCTATGGAAAATCTTTCTTAGGGTTCCTTGATAATGCCTCTTCTGTATCAACAATAGGTAACTCGATCTTCTGCAGATCCTCAAGTGTTCTCTTAGCTTCGACATCAGAGGTAATAATATTAAATATTTGCGATCTTCTCTTCTATTCTTTAATCAAGTGTGTGATCCTTCTGGTCATAAAGTCCTTTAATTATTTTTTCTTCTGTTCCAAAAATTTTTCTTCTTCCCTTCATCTGGCATGTTCTCTGTCAATCTAGGGTTTCCCTATGAGCATGGTAAACGGGGCATTGTCTTCAACAAATTTAATGATCTCAAAGTCTTCCTCTGTCGAAGTTCCATTGATAGTCATAGGTATCCGGGTGAGCCTTCCACATAGTTTTACTAGCTTTCCTCTGAAGAAACTTGTTCCTCCTAGGGAAGGGGTCATGACAGGATTTCTTATAGCTTCCCAAGTTCTTTCTGGCATAATGTTTACTTGTGTTTCTTCATCAAGAGTACAATCAATGTCAAAGTCCCCTATTCTTGCTTCGATTTTCTCCTTTTCTTTGAAGATCTATGATAACCTAACATGTCGGTGGTCATTCAAGGTATCTTTCATCTATAGTAATATCTTTTCGAATTCTTTCTAGGTTTCTGCTATAATCTTGGTCTCTTGGTCTCCCTTAGGGTTTGCTTGTTCCATATTCAACTTCTCAAGCCTAGCAATCATTCTAGGGCAATCCAATACTTCATGGTCCATAGCCTTACAACAGAGGCAACTAGATCTCCTACCAGGGTATTCCTTAACAAGATGTTCTGGTCTTCTGCAACTATAACAGAGGGTTAATCCTCTCTTTCTCTTAGATGATCCCCAACTTCTTCTGTACTGTGCACCAGGATCATGGCAGCTAGCCTGCAATTTTTTTTTTCTAGGATCTTGCATCCACTTTTTAGTCCAGACATTCTTTCTATGCATAGGTATAACATATCTATCACTATACTTATCAGATCTATTCATATCAAACTTTCTTTTATCTAACAATGCCCTATTTTTGAAGCTAGTACATAATCTATCAAACATGCCTAGATCCATGCTTTAGAAACAAAAAACTCACTTATCTTACTTCTACAGAGTACAAATCTTCTAGATCTAAGACTTTTAACTATTCTTACCTTTATCAAAGCAAAGAGATTACAAATATTACCTTTTTCTTGTAGATCTGACCTCTTTTTCTTCAGATCTGACCTCTTTCTCTTCAGATATGACCTCTTTCTTGGCACAAAGCTTCATAGGTCAAACATAACATTGCGCACTAGGGCAACAGATCTATGCACAGAGCTTATTTCACACAAAGCTTTTTCTTCTTCAGTTCCCAACAATCACAGTTCTAGGTCCTAGCAATGGAACCATTTGTTGGCACAAAGGCAGACACAGGGTTCAATGCTCAAGAGGGCACCAACAAAACCCTAACTACTGACCCTTTCGACAACACCTGCAAAGTAGATGAAGTCTCACCCGAGGTAGAGGCAGGGTTGGTTGCAAGACTCAGGTGTCTGCAACCTTATCTAGGACACAGATATGCGATTATATTTCTTACAACGCACTTAGCATCAGTTATTTCCTAACATACATTCATTAATACACTTCACAGAAAGCACAGAGCACCGCAGTAATTACTCAGATCTAGCACTTAGCAATGATAAACATGTTGTACTCAATAGATTAAGCACCTAGCATCTTATGTATCATATCTAGCATGCATCCATATCTCATAATCACAAAGCATCAATAGATCTATCTAAACATATCATAGCACTTGGCAAGAGAGAGGGGTAAACACATAAGAACAAAGCACATAACACCATACACACAGTTACCGTGGTTCACCCCCATCCTGGGGCTATGCCCACAAAGTCTTCTTTATATTATCTTGGTCAAGCAGTTACAACAAAGAGCTTCAATGATCCATACTTCGCACATGACAGAAGATCTGCACAGCTCACTAGATCCTTCTTCCTCACGCCTCAACATCCAACTATAACAATCGACACTTAGCCCTCCAATCTCATGCACAAATCTCTCTAAGATACATCCGATCACACAGATCCAAATACTATCACTAAGCTTTCATTCATACACCATGCATATGTATTACATTACTATCTCCCTTATCTTACTATCTATATTTCCTATTTATAGATTACAAAATGGGCCTAAACGTGGGTAAACCCACGGGCCGACATCCATTTCCCATTACATCAACCCAAAAACCTAAATTGGATCTCAAAATAGGTCTTGCTTCCTTATTTTCTGCTTCACGTTGCGCTCCTTCCTTGTTAAGTTGTCGTAGTCCCAAAAGTGGTCAAATATGACCAAGTACTCTTCAAAACTTGGTCAAGGGCCAACAATGGTGTAGAGAGGAGCCATAAATCTCCAATATGTTAGCATGAATTAATAGGTTGTCGATGTGTTGACCAAGCCTCTATCTCGTGTAAAGTTTGAGCACTTTCGAGATAAGATTGGTATAGTCCGAAAGGACCTCCCTCGAAAGGGGGAGTAGTATTGAGTTGAGATATACCTAGTATTGTGCTTCCAGCTTAATTGCTATGACATAAAGCCAATCTAGTATTGTGTTGAGATATGCCTAGAACTGTGCTTCCAACTTAATTGCTGTGACGTAAAGCCAGTCTAGTATTGTGTTGAGATATGCCTAGCATTGTGCTTCCAACTTAATTGTTGTGATGTAAAGCCAGTCTAGTATTGTGTTGAGATATTCCTAGCACTGTGCTTCCAGCTTGATTGTTGTGACGTAAATCCAGTCTAGTACCGTGCTTCCAACTTAATTGTTGTGATGTAAAGCCAACCTAGTACTAAGCTTCCAACTTAATTGTTGTGACATAAAGCTAGTCTAGTAGTGTGATTCTAGCTTAATTGTTGTGACGTAAATCCATCCTAGTACTGAGCTTACAACTTAATTGTTGTGACATAAATCCAGTCTAGTAGTGTGATTCCAGCTTGATTGTTGTGTTGTGATTCCAGCTTAATTGTTGTGGTGTTTTCCATCTTAATTGTTGTGTGGTGTGCCATCTTAATTGTTGTGATGATGTGCTAGCTTAAGTGCTATGATGAAAGCCTCATGCTAATGACATACCAGCCTCGTGCTGTGATGATGTGTTTCTAGACTTGTACTGTGATGCCAGCCTTTGTGTTGTGATATTGCTTCTTTTGATGTTGTATCAGCCTTGTGCTGTTATTGATGATGATGATGTATTAGTGTTATACTAATCCATGTTTATGCATTTGATGATGATGATACCACTTCAACTTCTTGCTGAAGAAGATGATGACGATGATGCCACTTCAGCCTCTTGCTGAAGATGATGATGATGATGCCACTTCAACTCCTGAGTCCTTGTTGAAGATGATGATGATGATGATATTATTTTAGCTTTAATGCTGAAGATGATGATGATGTTACCTTAACCTCATGCTGATGAGGATGATGATGCTACTCCATATCCATGCTATTTTGATGATGCTCCAACCTCTATGATGTGTTGATGATGCTCCAGCCTMTGTGATGTGTTGATGATGAGAAAAAAAAATTCGATGATTTATAGATACGCTAGTCAGTGTTCCAAGATGATATTGATGATGTTGTCCTCTCACCCACCTGATGTTGTTGATGATRATGTCCTCTCTCTCGCTTGATGTTGTTGTAGAATACCCTTCTTGTTAAGGGGGAGTGTTGAAATAATGTAACTGCAAAGTGTATTCTAATTATTATTGTTGTATTATTCATTAGATCAATCCCCTATTGCGGATTGATCATGTCGGCTATTGTAAAATACCAAATCCCTTTTTGTGGATTGGTCAAAACGTAATTGTAATAGGTAGAATAAGAAGTCGGCCCCAAAATATATTAAAGAGGCCCCAAAATATATTAAAGGTGGTTATAACCACCCAGATTGAAAAGTCTGCCCTACTAGTGAAAAGACACCTACACACGTGCTAGAGTTGTATAAATAAGGAGGCTAGTGCCTCACTTAGACACACACACTTGTTCAATGAGGAGCAAGTTTCAGAGCTGCAGTTGGAGAAGAGAGAGAGAGAGAGAGAGAGAGAGAGAGAGAGAGAGAGAGAGAGAGAGAGA